>CM050172.1:46206465-46218965 GCA_027410445.1 Discoglossus pictus | reverse complement strand
GGTTGAGGTTGAGGAGGGAGGTTGAGGATGAGGAGGGAGGTTGAGGATGAGGAGGGAGGTTGAGGATGAGGAGGGAGGTTGAGGATGAGGTGGGAGGTTGAGGATGAGGAGGGAGGTTGAGCATGAGGAGGTGGGTTAAGGAGTGGGTTTGAGGAGGGTGATAAGGGAGGGGGGAAGAGACACAGGGAAGGGAGAGGTTGGAAGAGACACAGGGAAGGGACAGGGGAGAAGAGACACAGGGAAGGGACAGGGGAGAAGAGACACAGGGAAGGGACAGGGGAGAAGAGACACAGGGAAGGGACAGGGAAGAAGAGACACAGGGAATGGACAGGGGAGAAGAGACACAGGGAAGGGACAGGGGAGAAGAGACACAGGGAAGGGACAGGGGAGAAGAGACACAGGGAAGGGACAGGGGAGAAGAGACAAAGGGAAGGGACAGTGGAGAAGAGACACAGGGAAGGGAGAGGGGAGAAGAGACACGGAGAGAGAGGAGGACACAGAGGGCACAAGAGGGACACAGGGGGCAGCACATTTCCCACCCTTGGCTTATACTCGAGTCACTCATTTTACCCAGTATTTAGTGGTAAAATAGGTGCCTCAGCTTATTCTCGGGTCAGCTTATACTCGAGTATATACGGTATATATATATATATATATATATATATATATATATATATATATATATATATATACACACACACACACACACAATCTCGCAAAAGTGAGTACACCCCCACAGATTTTTATATTTTATTATATCTTTTCATGTGACAACACTGAAGAAATGAAACTCTGCTACAATATAAAGTAGTAAGTGTACAGCCTGTATAACAATGCAAATGTGCTGTCCCCTCAAAAAATCTCACACAGCCAGTAATGTCTAAACTGTTGACAACAAAAGTGATTACACCCCTAAGTGGAAATGTCCAAATTAGACCCAATTAGCGATTTCCCCTCCCCAGTGTCATGTGACTCGTTAGTGTTACAAGGTCTCAGGTATGAATGGGGAGCAGGTCTGTTAAATTTGATGTTATCGCTCTCACACTCTCTCATACTGGTCAGTGGAAGTTCAACATGGCACCTCATGGCAAAGAACTCTCTGAGGATCTGAAAAAAATAATTATTGCTCCACATAATAGTCAGAACAGGCCTCGCCATGGTTGACCAAAGAAGTTGCATGCACATGCTTAGCGTCATATCTGAGGTTGTCTTTGTGAAACAGATGTATGAGTGCTGCCAGCATTGCTGCAGAGGTTAAGGGGTGGGGGTCAGCCTGTCAGTGTTCAAACCATACGCTGCACACTGCATCAAACTGGTTTGCATAACTGTGGTTTCAGAAGGAAACCTCTTCTAAAGATGATGCACAAGAAAGCCCGCAAACAGTTTGCTGAAGGCAAGCAGACTAAGGACATGGATTACTGGAACCATGTCCTGAGGTCCGATGAGACCAAGATAAACTTTTTTGGTTCAGGTGGTGTCAAGCGTATGTGGTGGCAACCAGGTAATGAGTACAAAGACAAGTGTGTCTTGCCTACCGTCAATCACGGTGGTGGGTGTGCCATGGTCTGGGCCTGCATGAGTGCTGCCGGCACTGGGGAGCTACAGTTCATTGAGAGAACCATGAATGCCAACATGTACTGTGACACACAGAAGCGGAGCATGATCCCCTCTCTTCAGAGACTGGGCCGCAGGGCAGTATTCCAACATAACGACCCCAAACACACCTCCAAGACGACCACTGCCGCATATATATATATATATATATATATATATATATATATATATATATATATATATATATATATATATATATATATATATATACACACCCTTGGTTCCTCAGGTCACTACACACACACACACATTACCTTCTCCTCTCTCTCCTCCTGAAGCAGCTTCTCTTGTTCACTCAGAGACTCCCACAGCTTCTGGACCTGGCCTTCTGATTCCTGCAGCTGCAGCTCTATCTGTGAAATGGCAAAGGACAGGGGAGGAAAGGGGACAACAAATAGTAGGAAAATGTATTAAAAAGAAGAGAAAATAATTAAATATAAATAAATAAATAAATGAATAAATAAATAAATAAATAAATAAATAGAGATAGAGTTTGCATAATTATATATATATATATATATATATATATATATATATATATATATATATATATATATATATATATATATATATATATATATACACACATACACACACACACATACATACATACATACATACATACATACACACACATTTGAAATGGTATATGGATTAAAGGGCAAAGCCTTTGTGGACACATTTATGTTCAAATTTAAACACAAATGTACTATTTATTTACTGTACTACTGTTCTGTGGAGGAAATAAATGTTTTACTTATTTTAGATGTTCAAATGTGAACGCAAATGTACTTAGATATATATATATATATATATATATATATATATCCCAGCTCAACTTCCCAGAATGCAGTGTAATAACTGTTTTTCTCTGAACTCTGAGCTGGAAGCAGGTTTTTTAACTTGCTTTAGACATTCAAATGTGAACACGGATGTACTATTTATTTACTATATATATATATATATATATATATATATATATATATATATATATATATATATATATATATATATACACACACACACACATTTTTATTAAAATGTTTTGAATAATTACATTAGAAACAGCTTTTAAGTGATCTTTTATATTCAACTAGTGACTTGCCCGTCAAAAATGACAGCAATACAATTTGAAGCCTGGCGATGCTTTTTGACACCCAATGCAATGCTCTCCCCCCTCTCACTTGCTGGCCTCGCGATGAGCACCTTCAGCACTCATTGCGAGCCACTCTCCCTGTCTACTTTACTGGGCTCGCAATGAATATCAAATTAGCTTGCAACCTCACTTACAGTCTCCCTACCTCTCCCCCTGTGGTGTGTGAGGTTTTGAGCTAATTTGGTAATCAATTGGGGTTTTCTGGGACCCCCGAACGGCTTCAGAGTTACGGGTTTGAAAAAAATATCGACCGTTAAAATCGTGCGGGCCGAGAAATTAACAAGCAGTAGAAAAGAAAGCAAAATGGACCGACATAGAAATAAATAACTGCATATAAAAGTTGCAAAAATTAAAATTTGCACTTTTTTCCCCCTTTTTGTAAAACACTTTGTCTCCTATCACGTTTAGTTATTCTAACGGCCATATAGAAAAAACTGACCACAGTGGTCCTTTAAATGCTGCAATGTTACCTTTTACAGTACTGAAACAGTCATCGGAAGCCACATTGCACAGTAGTATTTACTGAATTTATGAGAACAAACCCTCTGGTTATGAAAGAGCTATAAATTAAAAGCTCCCGTAAAATGCTTATTTATCTTTACATGTCTATAACTCACCTGCTTCCTATCCTGCTGGATTCTGTCCATCTCTGTTCTTAGACTGGAAAGTGTGGCTATAATAATCCAAAATGTATGATCAGTTATATCAATAACAGTACTATATAACACAATTAAGATACACAGTAAGTGCAATATACAGCACACAGCATCACCCTAATGTAAATTAAAGGGCCAGTGTCAGCGATTTTCCTGTTAAACTAAACTATTTTTCAGTTCACCAGTAATTAACATTAAAATGACATGTGCAAACAGCAGCAAATAAAATAATTTGCCAGAAAATGTAATTTAAAAAACACAGTTTCTCTCATTAATGGCCATTGTTATACCCTCCCCCACCTTCTGGATCTCTTCCCTGTCTTGGTGAAGGGGCTTGTGTACTTCAATGAAGCTGTAAGCTATACCATGTACGGTCAGCCAAGATTGGCAGATCACAGCAGAAAAGGACAGACAAATTGTGGTCCACTGGAGAAGGATCTGGCAACCCACTCCAGTATCTTTGCTAAAAAAAACAACAACAAAAAAAAAAACGTATGGATAGGCACAACCAGGGGCATAGATGTAATTGGCATGCTGAGGTCCATATAGTCATAGAGAGTCAAACACGACTGAACAACAACATCTACAACCCCCTCATTGTTCTGGGCACTACAGAAAGGACATGGAAGAGGTCACCTGTGAAAACATTATTCAAGCCCTAACAGGACAGTCTGAACAATATTAATGGAGTTGACATCTTCAACTTAATTTCAGTAGTGCTTAGGACAATCATGGGGATGGTACAGCAGTGGCCAATAATGAAGTAAATGTGTTTTTAAGTTATATTTTATTGGCTAAAAATGTGCCTTACTACTGTTTGCACATGTATTTAAAAAATATATTTTTTCATAACAGGTGAACTCAAGAAAATGTCTCTCTCTCTATATATTATATATATATATATATATATATATATATATATATAAATAGAGAGAGAGAGAGAGAGAGAGAGAGAGAGAGAGAGAGAGAGAGAGAGAGAGAGAGAGAGAGAGAGAGAGAGAGAGAGAGAGAGAGAGAGAGAGAGAGAGAGAGAGAGAGAGAGAGATCTTAACACTAGCCCTTTAATATTAAGGGACTGATTCATGAAATAATATGATATCTTATGAACCAATGTGTATTTCAAAATGTGCTTTCTAGCCTTATATATACTTAAAATGATGTGAAAAAATATGATCTGCTGTTTATTGTACCCTAATGATATGGAATGCTCTACAAAAATCTGATTAATTCTATACAAAATATAATGTGTGAGGAAGTTATATTATCTGCTAACAATTCTGGTTTGTATTATAAACCCCAACCAGATTGCAAAGGTGCCGAAGCATCTACAATTTATTGAGCATTCTATTTGGTGTATGTACAAAGTAACACAAAACTGTTATCAAAATGAAGTGCCCTGTTTTTACTTTAGTAATGATTAAAATATGTTCTTTTAAATGCACAATAAAACAAATGTGGGGTTTCCTCGATCATTTAACACAGGGGTCTCCAAACTCGGTCCTGGAGGGCCACACCCAGGCCTGGATTTGAGGATTTCCTTTCTGTGCACAGGTAAGTCAATGAGGAGGACTGAAGAAGCGTAGTCTCGCCTGCTTGCAGCAAGGATATCCTTAAATCCAGGCCTGGGTGCGGCCCTCCAGGACCGAGTTTGGAGACCCCTGCTTTAACAGTATAATGTCTGTATTGTGATAGAGGTTTGAAATTACATTTTGCCATCACTTACCTTCCATGATCTCTTTACATCCCCACACGTACAGGAGCAAAGAAGAAAATGAGAGACAAAGAAACGTTATTTCCCCCAAGACTTTATGGATGTGAAATCTGCTTATGATTACTAATTAAATAATCTCAGGTGCATTGCTCCTGTATGTGTCTCTTACATCCCCTTATTTCCTTTTAGCTCATTATTTTACTCCTTGATGGGGTTTTTTTTGATCATTTTACCTTCTTCTTCTATGAATTTGCACCTTTTCTTAGTCTACATGTTTAATTTCCTCAGATGTATGTGTTTTTCACTCCTCTTGTGCATGCATCTCTGCCTCTCTGTATGGCTTTTGTTTGTAACCCATGACCCATTGCCAGGTATGTCTGTGTGTTTGTCTCACTGCTTCTCCTGTCTGTGCAGTCACATTGTCCCTTTTCCTCTGTGTATGTCTAGGCTCTCCTCCCTTCTTCCTGTATCCATCTGTTCACTTTCATTTGGGCATGTCTTCACTCTACTTCCTAAGTCCATGTTACCATTTGCATCTATGTAGGTCTCCCTAATCCATTCTCTTGGCTTAATTAGCACTCTCCTCCATGTATTCTCTGTCCATTCTGTGACCATCTAACCACTTTCCTCCATGTATGCCTCCTTTCGGTTTATGATGTCCACTTTACCCTTTTCTACCTTTCATGTTTCTGTGTGTATTTGTCCTCACCTGTGTGTATCCATCCACTTTCTTACATGTAAATCTCCTCTATCATTCCAGAGTCTATTTTACCACTTTCCTCCATGTATATCTCCTTTCTTCTCCCTGTGTCCATTTTGCTTATTTTAATTGCTTTCCTTTCTACTTTCCATGGATGCCTTATCCCTTTCCTCTGTGTTTATATCCTCTTGCTATGGGCCTTACCCCTATCATCAGTCTGTTATTTTCACTTCGTCCTGCTGCTATCTTACCCATCTCCACTGTGTTTATATCTGCTCTTTATGCAACTGTATTACCCATTTACCTTTCTATAACCTTCTTACCAAATTACTCTGCTACCTGTTTATCTCAGCCCTCAACGTGCACATATATTCTTTTTCTCCTTCCTTTGACCACCATCATCCCTCTCCTCAGTGCATTTCCTCTCTCCATTTGGCCATTTTACCAATCTCCACTGTGTAGATCTCAAATATTTTTCCTACACCCATCTTACAGTCCCCTCTGTGTGTTTCCTCTCTAAGTGACCTTCTACTCATGTCATCTGCCTCCTCTCCCCATCTTTCTCCTCCTATCTGCGGGTGTCTCTTCTCTCTTTTACTCATCTACTCTTTGTGTGTATTTTAGCTTTCCAACTGGTCATTTACCTACCCCTCTTTCTGTCTCACTCCATCTTTCTGTGGCCACATTACTCCTCTCCCCTATGTGTGTGGCTCCATCAGACCACCTCACTCCTCTGTGTGTGTGGCTCCATGAGACCACCTCCCTCCTCTCCCCGATGTTTGTAGCCCCATCAGACCACATTACTCCTCTCCCCTATGTGTGTGGCTCCATCTGACCACCTTACTCCTCTGTGTGTGTGGCTCCATGAGACCACCTTCCTCCTGTTCCCTATGTTTATAGCTCCATCAGACCACCCTACTCCTCTCCCCTATGTGTGTGGCTCCATCAGACCACCTTACTCCTCTCCCCTATGTTTGTAGCTCCATCAGACCACCCTACTCCTCTCCCCTATGTTTGTAGCTCCATCAGACCACCTTACTCCTCTCCCCTACATGTGTGGCTCCATCAGACCACCTTACTCCTCTCCCCTACATGTGTGGCTCCATCAGACCACCTTACTCCTCTCCCCTACATGTGTGGCTCCATCAGACCACCCTACTCCTCTCCCCTACATGTGTGGCTCCATCAGACCACCTTACTCCTCTCCCCTACATGTGTGGCTCCATCCGACCACCTTACTCCTCTCCCCTATGTGTGTGGCTCCATCTGATCATCTTACTCCTCTCCTCTGTCTGTCTCCTCTCTCAATCTGTCCATCATACCCGTTTCCTCAGTATGCGTTTCCCTTTCTCTCTTCAGCAGCTCCTCCAAGTCGCTCTTTGCCCCCAGCTGGGAGTTCAACTCCTCCTGCAAGGTCACAATCTCTATACACAACCTCTCCTGTCTGTGCTGTGCATCTCTCTGTGGGCAAACACAAAACTTGTCAGGCAAAGAGACACTTGTATCCATCAGTGCATGCTGGGAATGCTCATACCTGCAGTGGAGAGTGAAGTGCAGCCTGCCTTTGCTCATTGGGGGAGGCCACACATGTCAGAGCTCTCAGCTTCTCATTTTCATTACTCAGAGAATTCACCTCCTTGCACAGTCGGCCAAAAGAGGCCATCAGAGCACCCTGAGAAAGAGCAATGAGGGAAGGAACAAATAAAAAATGAAAGGTAAGAGGAAAAGGCAAATAAAACTGAAGAGAAAGAAGAGAAGAATGATAGTCATGCCAGAAATATGCATCCAAATAATTATATACATTCAGAATTTGTATACTTCTAGAGGTAAAAGGCCCGGGAAACTAAAATTCATACATAAATCTCACAAATGTGCTATAGTTATCTAATTGCAAGGGACACAGCAAAGATCCTAGTTACTTAATAAATGAAAAGTACATATAAAACAGTCACCACTGAAGCTTGAAATTCGTATTTTAAGGAAAATCGTCGTTTTAGGAAATGTATACTTAAAGCACCTAACTTTCAAGCTCAATTATCTAATATTTCTTCTCAAACATTTTAATGACATTCAGTTCATTTATATGTATTTATTTATATTTTACATTTTGGAGACCTTTGCTGTGTTATTTAAGTCCCAGATAGAGTCCTTGAGAGAGACTGAGCCCCTCTTAGCAAGGCCAGTTTGATAAAAACAGGATCTGCCAAATGGTTTACTTTTGGGATATATTTATCAAAGTGGGATCAGGCTGGGTAAGATATCCCCCTCACTTCCTATATTTTTTATATTGGCTATTTATTTAACACATTTTAAAGCTTTTCCCGACTTCATAAAGATATCTCATAGAAAAAATTGGAAGTGGATATATTTTATGTTTCAACTCAGCTTAACCCCACTTAACTCTGCTTATTCTTGTTTATCCTCACTTTTAACACAGGCACTGTATCCCAAACCTACAGCTCTAGTTGTTTAATAAAGACATAAATGCTTGATATGTTATATTTGCTATCTCTATGTTGTTATTTCCTATGTTTATAAAGGTAAATTAAAATATAGAGCCACATTCAATTGAGGCTATTTTGCTATTCAATTGGTTATTTTTTGCAGGCTCAAAACGGGTTACGAGTTAAGGCCTTGAAAAGATTGCAATGGTTAAACCCGTAACTTACAGCCTCCCAAAGCCTTTGATCTTTCACTTTTGCATGGCTAAAATCGCAAAATCGCTATTCAATTGCTCAATTTAAATTTCAAGCCCGCAAATGTTTTCACACCCATAAATGGCAAAATCCTACGACTGCTAGAGAGGACCGGCAAGGGGTTAAACACCTATTCGTAGCACTTTAAATGCAAATAAAAAAATCACTACTGCCCTGTAAATAACGGGGAAAGTGATGACAGACATTAGAATTAATTGCACAACAGTCTCATGCTCGCAAATTGGCAGGAAATTAAATACGTTATTTTTAGGTTTAATTTCTGGGCTAAATCGATCTCAGGTATCAATGAGTTAATATATATCAGGCCACCCATATGGACTAGAACAGTATTGGCATTTATTTTCATAATTCTTTATTTTGCGGGTTTGCCAATCTGATCGAATATCGGTCCCCCAAACCTAATTGAGTAACATGTAACCTCCATGTTTTACTGCTGTAATAATGACAGTCTCATTTTCTATTGGCTGATTTGAAATGGGAGGTTACGGGCTTGCTTAATTGATCATGTTCCGACCCTTAACTGCTTTGAACCAGTGCATGGTTTACGGAGTTGGCTTTGGGCCAGTAACTTGCGGCCTTGAGCAATTGAATAGTTCGGAGACGAATGGGAGCCCACAACACTCTCGCACACTGCAATTGAGTTGCGGGCTTGGAATTGAATGTGGCTCATATTTAATTCAGTAGTAATTCTACATATATATTTATATTGGAACACATAGATTAATTAAAATATGATACTTTATAGAACAACATTTATAACCAGATCAGTATTCAAGTAATTGTTTGATGAGACAACATATTGAGCCTGATTCAATGGCAAGCCCGCATCTCGCAGGATAGAGGCCGTATGTCTGCGGGCGTGCTGCAGGCTCCCGTTCGTTTCCAAATCCGGTGCTATTCAATTGCAGGAGCCCGCAAGTTACGGGCCGTAAACCATGCACTGGTCCGTAGCAGTTCAGGGCGGAAATATGATTAATTAAGCAAAACCGCGGCCTCCCGTTTCGAAACTGCCAATAGAAAATTAGACCGCCATCATTACGGCAGTAAAACCATCATTACGGCAGTAAAACATGGAAGTTACATGTCAGTCAATTAGGTTCGGGGGTCCGATATGCGATGGGACTTGCAAACCCTCAAAATGTAAAATAATACAAATGAATGCCCATACTGTTCTAGTGCATATGGTTGGCCTGATATGTATTAACTCATTGATTCCCGAGATCGTTTTAGCCCCGAAATGAAACATAAAAATAACTTATTTAATTCCTGTCGATTTGCGGGCTTGAGACTGTTGTGCAATTAATTCTTGCATCACTTTCCTCGTTATTTAGAGTGCAATATTGTATTATTATTAGCATTTACAGTGCTATGAACAGGAGTTTAACCCCATTGCAGATCCTTACTAGCACTCGTAGGATTTTCTCCGACATTTGCAGTTTACAGGTGTGAAAACATTTGCAGCCTTGCGGGATTGAAGCAATTTGCGATTTTAGCGATTGTAACTCTTACGGACGTGAAAGATCAAAGGCTTCGGGGGGCTGTAACCCGTTCGCAGCCAGCAAAAAGACGCCAATTGAATAGCAAATTCCTGTGAAATAGCTCATTTGAAGTAATATGAATAATGTGCACTAGAGGGCAACATTGCCCGTCTTTCTCTGCGCTGGATCTAGCTTGGTGATGTGTCTGATCTTGCTGTTGGTTCATGTTAAGTAATGTGTTGGATCTATCTGGATGATGTGCTGGATAGACCTGGGAGATATTCTGGACCTTTTTGAAAGATATGCTGGATATGTGCTGGGCATAACTGATTGGTTTAAATCTGTCTGTATGATGTGCTGGATCTAGCTGATTGGTGGGCAGGGTCTGCCTTGATGCGCTGGATGTGGCTGAACCTTATTGGATCATGTCCTGGATCTAGTTATGTTCTCTAGATGGATGTTGTGCTGGATCTTACTGGTTAATGTTCTGGATTTTCTTGTGTGACGTGCTGAATCTGGTTGGGTGATGTGCTGAATGATGTGCTTAATCTATGTGGATATTGTGCTGACTTTCATTGGGTGCCAGTCGGCTTGGTGATGCTGGATCATGTGTCTGTTCGGTCTCACCATTTGCCGCATTGTCTTCTGTTGTGAGTCAACCAGAGTCCTTTGTAAGTTCTGCAGCAATGTTTCAGAGTCCTTTATTTGATCCATCAACAGCTGAACCTGTGTAGACAGACATAGCACAATAAGTTCGTTGTTACCAAAGAAGTCAGTGAAATATGCAAATATGAACAGAGATACAAAAATACATGTACCACAAACACAGCGTACGTGTAGTAAAAAAGAAGCATGAAATGTCTAAGCAATGTAATAAACAGAAAAAATGTAAGATTAAAATGATAAAAAACATGAAAGCTCCAATTTTGCACACATAGGACTGGGGGCACTGGGAGAATTTTTCTTTTTGCTAGACAGAATACTGACACAGCAAATCTTTTTTTTTAAAGATAATTTATTGTGGGGAAGTAAATAGATTACAATAAAATTAGAAAATAATCAGATACATATAGATATATGCACATGTAATTAGCAAAGCATAATTGAAATGTTTCCAACATTAATGGTTTAAATGACAATAATGTTCAATGTTTGGGTGTTTGTTTGCTTTTAAGGAAAGGGGGTGACAGAAAGGGACTTGTGTGATGGAGGGGAGATGATAGGGGTAAGGGAAGGCAGGAGGTTAGATATATGTTGGGGTTAGTATACAGAAGAGTGTGGGTATAATTAGAGTGCAGTGAGTGTTAAGGAATGGAGTATATTGGCAGCTGTTGTACGAGTTTCAATTAGCATTTTATTTTGGAAAAAAATGTTAATGCCAAAAATGAATATATAGAGACTACAATTTACATCTAACCTATAATCATTCAGAAAAGTCTCAAGTGTGGCTTTACCTGGTTAGAACAATCCTCTGAACTGCATCGCAGAGCCTCCTGCAAGGCCTCCTTCTCCTGCGTCACTCTCTCCAACTGCTCAGTGATGCTCTGCAGAGCCTCCTTCTGCTGTGTGAGCTGCAACAGATAAACAACAGATAAACAACTAGCATATAATGAATATATAGAAGTATCATTAACTACAATCTGGTTATTTCATTTGAAATATAACTTTAAAGCAGCAGTCTGCAACCTGTGGCTCGAGAGCTAAATGCTGCTCAGTACAACTCAACATTTGGCTCTTTTAAGCCATCTAGACAGCAAATGAGAAATATTTAAGAAGTTATATAAAGCTGCTTAGACCCACAAGGCTCAGACCTAGGCAGCACATTGTTGCCCTCCTGGACCAGCCTCTCAATTTCTTGATCACTTTGTTGCCTTGCTCCCTCACTGTCTCTCCTCCAACTTTCCTTCACTCGTTCTTGGCGACTTCAACATTGCCATTGACACTCCCATCTCCCCTACTGCTGCTAAACTACTTTCACTCACCTCTTCCCTCTCACAATTGACAGATTCCCCAACTCGCCATGATGGACACTCCCTATACCTTATTTTCACCCATCTCTCCACAACCTCTAACCTTGCCATCTGCCCACTCCCTCTATCTCACCACCACCTTCTATCCTGCAGCCTCACTACATCTTTCTCTTCTTTTGTCACCATTACCCACAGAAAGCTTCAAGCACTTGACCCACAGCATCTTTCCACTGCGTTTCATCTCCTTATTAGTCCCCTTATGGATCTCACTTGTCCTGACATTGCCCCCTCACAGTACAACATAACTCTTACTTCCACCCTTGACACCTTTGCCCCCATAACCACACACATACGCCCTCATCCACAACCATGGCACACCACACAAACACGATACATCCAAAGGTGCTCCTGCACTGCTGAATGACTAAATCAGCAGATTTTCTCCACTACAAGTTTATGTTGCGCTCCTACTTCTCTGCCCTCAACCTTGCCAAACAG
>CM050172.1:45943965-46201465 GCA_027410445.1 Discoglossus pictus | reverse complement strand
CTTTTCTTCCCTCATCCTCCTCCTTTTCTTCCCTCTTATCCTCATCCTCCTCCCCCTCATCCTCCTCCCCCTCATCCTCCTCCCCCTCATCCTCCTCCCCCTCATCCTCCTCCCCCTCATCCTCCTCTTCCCCCTCATCCTCCTCTTCCCCCTCATCCTCCTCTTCCCCCTCATCCTCCTCCTCCTCCTCTTCCCCCTCATCCTCCTCTTCCCCCCCTCATCTTCCTCCTTTCCCCTCTCATCCTCCTCCTCCTCTCCTCCACTCATCCTCCTCCTCCTCTCCCCCACTCATCCTCCTCCTCCTCCACTCATCCTCCTCCTCCTCTCCTCCACTCATCCTCCTCCTCCTCTCCCCCACTCATCCTCCTCCTCCTCTCCCCCACTCATCCTCCTCCTCCTCTCCCCCACTCATCCTCCTCCTCTCCCCCACTCATCCTCCTCCTCTCCCCCACTCATCCTCCTCTTCCCCCCACTCCTCTTTCCCCCCCCTCACACTCCTCTTCCCCCCCCCTCACACTCCTCTTCCCCCCCCCTCACACTCCTCTTTCCCCCCCCCTCACACTCCTCTTTCCCCCCCCTCACACTCCTCTTCCCCCCCCTCACACTCCTCTTCCCCCCCCCTCACACTCCTCTTCCCCCCCCCTCACACTCCTCTTTCCCCCCCTCACACTCCTCTTTCCCCCCCTCACACTCCTCTTTCCCCCCCCCCACACTCCTCTTCCCCCCCCCCCCACACTCCTCTTCCCCCCCCCCTCACACTCCTCTTTCCCCCCCTCACACTCCTCTTTCCCCCCCTCACACTCCTCCTCTTCCCTTCCTCCTTCCCCACTCTCTTCTCCTTATCCTCCGATCAGCTCCTGCTGCTGATCGGAGGCTCGCTGCGCGTCTTATGCCCGTTTCTTGTACCGGCATATGCTAATGACATGACGCGCTTGTGACGTCATTAGCATATGCCTGTTCCAGGCAAAAGACGCGCTGCGAGCCTCTGATCAGCAGCAGGAGCAGATCGGAGGCTAAGAAGACTTGAGAGATGAGAGGGGGGAAGAAGGAAGAAGATAGATGGAAGGATAAGGGGGGGGGGAGGAGGAGGAAGATGGGGGGGAGGAGGAAGAAGATGGGGGGAGGAGGAAGAAGATGGGGGGGAGGAGGAGGAAGATGGGGGGGAGGAGGAGGAAGATGGGGTGGAGGAGGAGGAAGATGGGGTGGAGGAGGAGGAAGATGGGGAGAAGCAATGGTGTGCTGAGGGGGCCTAGGCAAACTCTGCAGCACTGGGCCACCTCCACATCTTTTGGGCCGATTTAGGAATAGAAGATTAACCCCGAGTCACACTAGGGATTCCCTCTAGGAAGGTTAAACAGGTTTTACTTAATATTTTTTTTTCATGCAAATCACATGTGTAATGTTTAAGGCATTCTCTTTTAAATTCATGAAAAAATAATAATTATGTTCCTATAACTGTCACAATTTAGAATTGCAATGTGATTGGTTCTTGAACTTTTCCTCTCATCAATTACACAGCACAGAATTTTAAATATCAATGACACAAATGGAATACACTTTTTTAATGGCAACTTCCTCTTACCACGGAAATAAAAAAACAAGCATTTACTGAAAACTAGAGAAGTTCCATAACTTTTTAATACATAATTTCAGTTGTCTGTGTACAAACAGCCTTCCTATATTAAAACACTAAAACTAATATATTTCTATTATACACACACACATACAGGTATGCCCCGTTTAGCGCGGTATATCCGTTCCTGCATGCAGTGGCACAATGCGAAAAACAGGGTTTTTAATGCCCGCAGCGCGATATTGTCAGATTTAGCGTTCTGCGGGGTATTACTGTATATATATGTATATTTAGCTATTTTATACATTGTGCCCTAAAGCAAATGCTGGCTGTATTTAAACAGCTTTTAAGCAAAGCATGGGCGTTGGATTTAGCACAAACAAAGAATCACTCACATACAGAACTGTTTCAAGCTTACTGGCTATCATAAGTGCAAGGCGGATTCTTGTTTATGCAGTAGATCTTTATATATATATATATATATATATATATATATATATATATATATATATATATATATATATAAAGCTTATGGTGACAAAAACTAAGTAGTAGAGTCAGCAAACTATTACACTTGTGTGTATACGTGTAAAACAAGTAATAATGCCGGTTTCCAGACCAAAATTCCAGGAAATATAATGTCTGCACTGCGAACATGCAAATGAGCTCCTAATATTTTTTCACTCTTCAGTCTAGTAACCAATAACCTATTTCCCAGAATGCAGTGGAAATATTGTGTATGGATTATATGCAGAAGTATGAGTATTAATTAGGAGCCAGCAGTTAAATTTTAGGAGCAGTAGCTCCCTGGTTCCCTGGATTTGTCAAACCATGTTTGTATTTGCATATTTAGCTCCATATATAGTTGCTATTCATGTGACTTTCCCAATTACCTCTTGCTCAGGCAGCAACTGGTACCCCACTGGAGGAATGTAGATGCACTCAGGTACAAGGGTTGCTGTGGAAACCAAGGATGCTGTATCTTCCTGATCAGGCTTCACTCGGTCGCCAAGGAAGGAGGAGATAGATACACAGTCACATCCTCTGGCAAAGGCATCAGCCGCCATATTGTTGTCACCATCATCCCCCAGGAACTCTGAGGAAGAGTTAAGGGACTCCTGTCCAGGGCAGCCATCATCCAGTTGAGACATGAAGTGACTACACCACAGAGGAAAATAAAAAATGTGGGTGTTACCAATTCACCCAAATTATCATTAAAATGCACTTTCTCTTAAAAATCCAAAATTTTGCCAGATTTTTACATTCGTAAAAGGTTTTCAAATTAATGAACCATTTGTCATGCCAACAGTGCCTATATGTCTTCCCCTTGCCTTACAAGGTCAATAGACTGATAAGCAAAACTGATTATCCCACCCCCTCTCCAGGCTGAGTAACAGGAAGAACTTGTGTGCCTCTGGCTTTTTTTTATATCAGGAGACCCCTTGCCACACCTCCCAAAATTGGGCATATTATGTCTATTGAACAGTTTGAAATAAAGCATGATTATTATCTATATTGTGTTGTTGTATGCGACTCTGGGTGACAATATGAATGCAGTACGCCAGGCACATGTGTTTCCATAAGGTTTTCTTGGCAAAAATACTGGACTGGGTTGGCTGACATCTCTGCTATGACCTTGCGTAACCCTACATGGTATAGCTCACAGCTTCATTGAGGTACACAGGGTGGCAATCCATATTACCCATCTCTATATTACCCATTAACAAAAACAGAACACACACACACATATATATATATATATATATATATATATATATATATATATATATATACATATATACATATATATGTGTGTGTGTATGTATATGTATGGGTGTATGTATATATATATATATATATATATATATATATATATATTAATACATGCTTGCATTGAAGTGAATGCAACTCTCATTAAAATATTGATACTAATGACTGAAGTGTGTGATAGATATTTGTAATTAATTTTACTAATAAACATATGTTGCATTAAATATTAGAAACATATGAGTATATTAGATTAAATAAAATACACATGTGCTGGATTATATTTCCATTATTATAATGCATATATATTAAATTCAATTGCAGCTAAAATGTTTAAATATCTATTAAAGGGCATTTAATGTGCATCATGATATGACTGATCAAATGCATCACAAATAAATATAATAAAACCAGTGTATGTTTAAGTTGTTAGATTCACCTTGGTTTCTTTTCTCGCGTTTCTTATTTAGTTTCTTCTTCTCTCCTTCGTTTCTTGTGATCTCTTTCCCGTCTCACAACTTTTCTTTCTTTTTCAATCTCTGCAAATCCGCATCCGCATGGGACACGTTTCCGTATCCGCTCGGCAATCTCCGCCAACCTTCGGTTAAATCACCCATTCTTCGTTCGGCAATTTCCGACACCATTCGCTGTTCGGCAATCTCCGCCAGTACTCGTGTGAAAGCAGTGATATAGAGAAGTGTCCTGACATAGCCCTTTGTGCCACATTTCATCACGTGACACATACAAATGGATGCAAGAAAAACAACACACTTTTTGGTATTTACTGCTGTGTAAAATTCTCATAACAGTTTCTACAAGAGCAGAGAGTTTACCCATCTATTGTATAGTTTTTGTTGTTGTTTTTTTTTTTTTTAAATATGTACACTTAGTAATATGTAATGATATTGTAAGGGTACAGCTTTAAAGACTGATATTTTATATCATGGGTCTTTCCTGTTGGTTAGCCGCCAGCAATGCCAGTGAGTGACCACTAGGTGGCACAGGTGAGATTTGAGTCAATTACTAACCCTACCCCCTCTATCCCTAACCTTAACCCTAAACCTTAACGCTAACCTTAAATCCAAACCCTATCCCTAAACCCTAACGCTAAACCTTAACACTAACACCAGGAAATTGAGGAAAATCTTGGGTGAAATTCATTAAAATGTCCCACCTTGTGGCCGCTTGCCAGAGTTGTTGGTAGCCAATCAACAGGAAAGGTCCTATATCAGTGCATGTGTTTATCTACCTTCCTCTTCGTCTATCAATCAGTCTATATTGTATTTATCTAGTAAATCAATTTAATATATAAAATATATTTTTTGTTAAATAAACATTGGTCTATGTGCAACTCTAAATGCTAATTTGAGTCCCACCATGCTAAATTGTGACATAGTTTTCACAAATTCAAGAATGATTTTTATCTGTGATATCATGCAATTAGGTCACCACCCAAACACTAAAGCACACCATTTGAATTCAATTAAATATTAAGGGCTGCCTCTGAACCTGTTGCACTATTTCAGTAACCTGCCCGAATCTCACTTTGTGATCTGTTTATTATGTGATCCTATATATCTCAGAAATGATGTACTACTACATAACTATGTAAAGAGCCTGGGCAAAGGCGCTATGTACAAATGTAGATAAAGAAATATGCAAATATGACTATATTCACACAGGGATAAAAGTGTGTATTTCAGGAAACCTTGGTTTTTATGAAGTATAAGGAAAACCGCCCAATGTAGAAGACATTTTAATGCACATTTAAAAGAACTCAAAACATGTTTTGGGGTGAAATTATCCATTTAATACAGGTTAGTAACATTATGTAGTATGTAATATATGATATTGTATGTGTCATGAACCCCTGTTCAACGATGTAAGGATTTTCCCCGCAGACTAAACCTGAACTAAGAAGTTAATTGTGGTGGGGATATTCATGGGATTCAGTATGTTATGGCAGAGGGTGGATCTTTCCTTTTTTGTGTACTCCTAAAGTGTCAGCAGCTGTTGCAGCAAGGAGCTGCTGAAATTGTACACAGTACGCGCTGCTGAGTTCATACACAATTTCCAAGCTTAAACCCTTACCCTTACCCTAACCCTTAACCTAACCCTAAAGCTATGATGTCAAAAGCAAAATCTTGATAGTAACATCTAGTGGATCCTCACCGCAAGTGCTGGAGTTGTGCAGAAGTAATCATAAAAGGAAAAGACCCAGAGGGGATCCTCTTTTCATTGGATTCACTGTAATGTATATTAGTAGTTAATGTCAAAACATGCTTAATAGTTGTGTACATATTTATTTCCACTTTTGGATCACTACCATGTCATGGTGAAGGGGCTTGTGTACTGCAATGAAGCTGTGAGGTATACCATGTAGGGCCTCCCATGTTTGGCAGGTCATAGCAAAGAGGTCAGACAAATTGTGGTTCACTGGAGAAGAAACTGGCACAACCAGAAACATAACAGTGTGCCTGGCATGCTGCAGTCCATAGGGTCATGGATACTCGGACACAATATGTGTGATGTGTTACAACACAAGCGAGGCTGTGTTTAGATGTTTGCACAAGAGGTTCTGTAGGGACTTACCACAAGACATCGGCCTTCCCTAAAACAATGGAATGACCAGCTATTGCAGGTGCAGCAGGTGAGAAGCACCAGCACCCATAATGAGGCAGGACAATGCAAATACCAGCAGCTATCTGGGAGCACGTAATTTATTATAGGGGGGGACAGAGGTAAAACATTAGTTTTATTTCATATTTTATTTTTGTTTTATTTTTTTATTTTCACAGATACAAACAGTATAGGCTGACTTTTCCCAGTAGCACAATGACCCATGTTAATTTGATCAATAATACAAAAGTGAATTTAAGAGCCACTAAAATCTCCTATTTACAATATGCTGGTTTGAAGAACTAAATTTGATAAGGGTCAAAATGTTTTTAGAAAGTAAAATAATACAGCTTTTAAACTAAATGATATATTGAATTATACCTTTGCTTGCTGTAAAGAATTGAGAACTTTCTTCAGCCACACATGGTTCTTCTTGGTTTTAACAGCCAAATAAACTTTCTTATAAGACTAATAGTCAAGTTTTTGGTTCCCCTGGAAGGGACATTAACAATATGGACTTGGCCCTAACCTTGTCTCCCGGTGGTCAGTGTATCACCAAATGACTCATAAGAACACAGAAGCCAAATTGTGCATTTTCCTCTCTGATGTGGTTCTTGTTATGTGTATAATGTGTTCTGTGATATGTTAATTCATAGACAGCATAATAAAATGTTTAGGGACTGTACCACTTTAAGATAGACCAGTAGCCACTTCCAGTAGTCAAGCATGATACCCAGTTTGCTCCCACTACATAGATCTGGCCTGACAGTTGATCGGCACAAACTTGTGGTAGTGCTGGTTTAGGCTCCAAAGTCTGCGGAGCTGATTGAGACATTAGGTATAGTTAAATAGGTTGTCAGACAACAACTGAAACACTTTGTTTCACTAGACAAAGGTCAAGAGATATAAATTACTTTGTATGTGATATCCCTTTGATCTATTGTTTTGTGGTTAACACCAATTTGTATATACCGTACTTGATCCTGTCTAGATATATGCCCAGGCTCCCCATACACTGTATGGAAGCTCAACTTGTTAGAAAATGGAATGGAAGCCATGGCTGGATTAAAAGTCTAACCTACCCCAGCCCTCAGCTCCCCTCCCTAGCGGCTCTCTCCAATACAATAAAGGCTTTACTACCCTAGGAGAGTATGGTTAACGGTTGGTTCGACTCCCCAGTTAGTAACCTCTTACATCAGGCACATACGGGGTATGCTACCCCCATGTAGAGTGCCACAGCTAGCATCTGGGTCATCCTCCTCATCATCTCCCTCTACTGCTTCTGAGAATGCCTTGGCATATAGCTAGATCCACTCAGTTGATTAACTTCCAAAATCTGGTTAAACAGCCCAGTATTTCCCCCTCTGTAATCTGAATCCCGGGTTCACAGACAACCAACGGTTCCCAATGGAGACACCACCTCAGCCTACTGGGGAGCCTAAGACATGATGTGAAATGTCTAACCATTTGGTGGGAAGATAAGCTGACATCTGCTTAGGGAAGTAGACATTCTGGTGCCTCTGCCCCTGGCAAAAAACGAGTTGCCCCTTCCCCACTCCTACACACCAATCAGCATTCATCAATATGTTCACTGATTGGCCCAGGCATGGCCAAGCCAACCAATCCTATCAGTGCCAACCAGATCAGGCTCTGATTGGCTGATCCAAGTTAAGGGGATTGAAGTCACAATTGTTGCCCGAATTATGTAAATATGCCATTGGTATATAGTGTATAAAAATGAGACCAACAAAATAAAGATTATGCACTTTGTGGGTCATATAGTAATGGTGTGTTTAATTTAATCGGAAAGCTCCTGCAACTTGTCCTGAAAGAGGGGCACTATAAGAAACGTGCAGATCTGCTGGTAGGATTGGGTATTGTTGGCCTTCTTCAAGGCCACTAGAAGCAGATCTTGACACTTGCTGACCTGGTTTGTGATTTGAGAGGGGGTTTTGGAAGTTTACCTATAGCTTTTAATTTAATCAGCAAACATCCCTCTATCTCTCTCTTTCTTCCATTCCATCCCCTATCTCTTTCCCTCCCAATTCCTTCTTTCTCTCCCATCCAACTCTCCCTGCCATCCCTCGATGACTCTCTCACCACTTCCCCTGTTTCTCTGATCCTCTACTCGTCTCAATCCCCCTCTCTCTCAAAACTTTTTTGCCACAAACCCCTTCTCTTCCAACCCCTTTCTCCTAAACATGTTCATGTCCTTCTCTCTCCTCCTCTTATTTGCTCTTTCCTCCTCTCCTTACTGTCTTTCCTCCACTCATCCATCTCTGCTGTATTTCTCATTGACATATTCCTTTCCTTTTCTCTCTCTCTTCTTCACTATCTCTTCTTCTCTCTTTCTCTCTTCCTTGCGCCTTATCTGATCCCTTCTGTCTCTTCATCTCTGCCTTCCCCTTCTCATCCCTTCCAACCTCTTCTCCCCCTCTCCTCTCCCATTACTCTCCCCTCACATACTTATCTTTCTTTCTCATTTATTCTCTCTTTCCTCTCCTCCTCTTCAACTTTTCTTAACCTCATGCACTGTTTTGAGTATCAAGATGCACAGTTATGTTTTGGGAACCACCTGGCAAACCTATTCTCAGAAGGGTGTGTCCTGGTAAAGTAATGAACATTCCCTCTGTGCTTCCTGTGCATACAAAGTCTTCTCCCAGTAGGAATCAAAATGGCAGATTGCATTGCAGCATATGATATATTTTTAAGTGTAGTTCTTCCAAATAGTATACTTTAAAATATATATCTGCAGTATTTATTTAAAACATTATATATCTGCTTTAACAGTAATGGAAAATGAAGAGACACACTTTGTTTGTCAAACTCTTACATATAGGGAAGTATTGGTCTATAATATGAATCTGACGTCGTAGTGTCTGCTGCACTGTATGTGTATGTTGATACTGTAATATGTGGACAAGTCACTGTAGAGTTTGTACCAATACTGAAGTTGTCTTTACTACAAGGTCAGAGCAGTTGTTTGCAGCCTTTATGGAGCCAGAGACCAACAGAAACCAGAAGAAACTTCACTAGACCTTTCAGCTAAAAAAAAATAAATTCTATAGGGTTTCTGTTGAATAACCAAAACTGATCATGTGCAAAATGTCTTTAGACTGTAAAAAAAAAAAAAAAACACAGATTTTAAATTTTTCTCAGTTTTATATGCAATAATCTGTTGCTGCAGATCTCCATTTACCTAAATAGGCTCACTGGAAAAGACATGTATAGTGGGACCTCTATATTTGTCATTAATCCATTAATCCTTTCCTGAGGGACGGACGGATACTGAATAGGACTTAACTAAAATTTGAATAATCCATACCCAGCCCTGAATCGGATACATAAATACAAAATTTAACCAGAACTTTACCTTTACTGAGGAGAGATGATGGCAGAAGGTGAAAATAAGCAAAGGAATTATCATTTAGACGGGTGTCACCTTCCATTAGACATCAGGTATCTCCAATTCTGTTGACCAATGTCTTTTTTGTCCCTTTCCCGATTATTCCCTTACACTAAATTTAGCAAAGAATGTGTACGATGCTGTTTGTTTCTGTCTGTTTTTGTTTTGTGACTAATATTGGATTTTTGGATGAATATAGGAGCATTCTGTGCCTCAAAAATTTGACTAATTTTCGATTCAACAAATATAGGGGCTGATGGATATACTGTATTGAGTAATCTATTTTCTACTGTTTCACGAACATATGAAAAAGTGAAATTTCTCCTCTTCATCTGTCATTTTTACACCATTAATGCTTCTTTGTCAATTAACCCTTATTTCAGCTTGAGGGCAAGCTGTTAAGGCCTCAAGGATCCGGATCGGTCCCTGACTTGATGTTGAGAACCTATGCCGAAAAGGCAGTCTTATAGAAATGATTAAGACAGAAGCTGTGAGGTTCTCTATTTAGGGCATTGATTTATAGCTTGTGAGATATAATAGCTATCATGGTCTATGGCTCTAAGTATCTTAAAGGTTATATCCATTCCTTATAGGCATATGCGTTTTTAGAATTGTTTTTAATAGGAACAGCACATACAAGAATTGAGATGCAACAAAAAGCATTGTATACTTTCAGCCCTCTATTACATTTAAAGTGTATGTCTTTGAAGTGAGGTTGCTCAGAGTGATTAGGCAGGTCCCCTCTTTTTCTTTTTCCTCCTATTTCACTGATAGACTTTTTAGTCAGATTTGGGGCTTCAACTAGTGAGCCTTCCAGGTAGGAGGACCGATCAAGGTCATAGACCTCCTCTCATTTGTGTATTTATTGTGCAGCATTACTGGTATTGCATGGTAAAATTAGCTGCACTTCCTGCCACAGCAAGAACAAAAGAGGAGGTCCACCTTAAAGATCAACAGAAAACAGCATTTTTCAGTGTTAGTTTTCTCACATAAGATCATTTATATGACAAAAAATTAAAAGTTGTTTACACATAATATTCACTCTAAAAATCTATGAAAGCTGAACTATTACAGTGTCCCTCTACTTAAAGGGACTATTTAGGCAACATGTTTTTTTGTTTTTTTGTTTTTAGTAATGATGTTATGAACTTTACACTTAAGTTATTTCTAACAGCCCTCTGTTAACAGATTTTACCTTATGCAGCCTCTTCAATGGGTGTCCACTAACACCTTTCATACAGTGGATATAAAAAGTCTTCACACTCCTGTTAAAATGTCAGGTTTTTGTGCTGTAAAAAAAAATAGACAAAGATTAATAATTTCAGAACTTTTTCCACCTTTAATGTGACCTAAAAACTGTACAACTCAATTGAAAAACAAACTGAAATCATTTAGGTAGAGGGAAGAAAAAATATAAAAATATAATAATATGGTTGCATAAGTATACACACCCTTAAACTATTGTATTACAGCATGCAGTATTTTGGGGTATGAGTCTATCAGCATGGCACATTTTGACTTGGCAAGATTTGCCCACTCTTCTTTGCATAAACACTCCAAATCTGTCAGATTGCTAGGGCATCTCCTGTGCACAGCCCTCTTCAGATCACCCCACAGATTTTCAATTGGATTCAGGTCTGGGCTCTGGCTGGGCCATTCCAAAACTTTAATCTTCTTCTGGTGAAGCCATTCCTTTGTTGATTTGGATGTATGCTTTGGGTCGTTGTCATGCTGAAAGATGAAGTTCCTCTTCATGTTCAGCTTTCTAGCAGAAGGCTGAAGGTTTTGTGCCAATATTGATTGGTATTTGGAACTGGTCCTAATTCCCTCTATCTTAACTAAGGCCCCAGTTCCAGCTGAAGAAAAAAAGGCCCCAAAAGCATGATGCTGCCACTACCATGCTTCACTGTGGGTATGGTGTTCTTTTGGTGATGTGCAGTCTTGTTTTTGCGCCAAACATATCTTTCGGAATTATGGCCAAAAAGTTCAACCTTGGTTTCATCAGACCATAACACCTTTTCCCACATGATTTTGGGAGACTTCAGATTGTTGTCACATGTACCACAAAGCCAGTACTTGCCAGATATTCCTGCAGCTCCTTTAATGTTGCTGTAGGCCTCTTGGTAGCCTCCCAGACCAGTTTTCTTCTTGGCTTTTCATCAATTTTGGAGGGAACTCCAGTTCTTCACAATGTCACTGTTGTGCCATATTTTCTCCACTTGATGATGGCTGTCTTCACTGTGTTCCATGGTATATCTAATGCCTTGGAAATTATTTTGTACCCTTCTCCTGACTGATACCTTTTAACAATGAGATCCCTCTGATGCTGTAAAAGCTCTCTGTGGACCATGGCTTTTGCTATGGTATGCGACTAAGAACATTTCAGGAAAGACCAACTAGAGCAGCTGAACTTTGTTTGGGGTTAATCAGAGGCACTGTAAATGATGGCGGGTGTATGCTGACTCCTATTTAACACAATTTGAAATGTGAGTGCTTTATTCTGAACACAGCTACATCCCCAGTTATAAGAGGGTGTGCAGACTTATGCAACCACATTATTTTTATTTTTTATATTTCTTCCCTCCACCTAAAAGATTTCAGTTTGTTTTTCAATTGAGCTGTACAGTTTATAGGTCACATTAAAGGTGGAAAAAGTTCTGAAATGATTTATCTTTGTCTCATTTTTTTACAGCACAGAAACCTGACATTTTAACAGGGGTGTGTAGACTTTTTATATCCACTGTATATCTCATGGCTTAATATGGGCTGGTGCTTATGTAAGTGAAACTAACCTATACCTGTTTGGTTGTGTGATTGCTGCTTTCTCTATGTTGAGACTCAAAACTAAGTGTACCATGGCTTGATCTCACTGTCTATAGCTAGCATAAGCAGGAAATACACACATTGTTTATGGGAATTCGAAACAGAGAAGGAGCGGATCTACCGCCGGTGCAGCCGGTGAGTTGCACCAGGGCCCTTGCTCTGTGAGGGGCCCCTCAGCAACATCATTCACCCCCTCAAAAACCACAGTGCCTCTTGTCACACTATTTACCCTTCCCCTCCTATCCCTTTACTTGTGCCTTGCAGTCCCTGTCCCGGAACCCATTGCTCAGAGATTGGGTATCCTTCCCGCGCCCGAGCTTCATACAGCAGGGGAGGGGAATTCCCTAGAGATGACATATCCAACTTGGACCTCTCTCCTCTTGAGTTTCTCCCAATCAGGACCTGCCAAGGTTAAATCCTCAGGGATTGGGTGCTGGAGAATGCAGTTATCCAGTCCGAAGAGCACCCACTGTCCACAGAGAAAGCTATGGTGGGACAGTGGTGTCAATAAGTCTGGTCTCTTATAGTAATCCTCCAGGCAGGTTTAGACTACACACAGGCACATCTCCCGCCCAGGGTAATCAAAGGCTGGTAATGGCAGGAGGTTGAAAGGTACAAAACTGGGGTACTGGAGGACCAGGACCATGGAGTATGGTACTCAGGCAAGGGACAAAGTAAGGGGAACAGAACCTGCTGGGCTGGAGACGTTAGCCAGCGCTTGGGCTGCATTAGAGGCACTAGGAAGTCTATCAAGTCCTTTGTTTAATAATTTATTATTATAACATATTTGGGGAGGATGAGATAGATAGATAGGTTCACACATGAGAACTTCCTGCTACTGAGAAAGAATTCAGTACCAGTATTTTGCACCATCTACACTCATAATCACATTAAAGAACCAAAGGAGAAAAATTACAGAACAAGCAGGGCTTGCAAGTTTTATTGTGACTACTTACTACTGAGCATGGGTGGGAGATTCTAAAAACTTATCTGAATCAACCAGTGAGTAAACAAATAATACCTCTCTCCTTCTGCTCCTGAATATATAATACAAATGAGTAGACACCACCTTTCATTCCCCAAGACAGCAAGATGTGTGAAAGACATTAACATGGAATGCATCAGGAACATACAAAATATCTAAAATATTTTTATGTTCCTTGTCTAAAAATCTGCTAATGTTGTTAGTATGTTAAATACTCCACAAATAAAGTTTTCCCAAACTATAAGTCTCCAAAGTTGCTGATTTATCCATTGCCCAGTAAGTTATGCCAAATTACCCCTCAGCACCACTCCTTATAAGACATTCTATGTGTCATTTCCAGATCACTCAGCCTATAGCATTTTATATTCTGCCATATAACACCTCCCCATAACTCTTCCTATTACTCCATTTGGCATCCTGTAACTTATGCTCTTGTACCGTATAACCTTTCTATATAATTCACCCTATTTCTATTTCTACAAAACCTCCTTAAAACTCCCCATATAACATATTACCCCTCCATATATCATTCTATTTAACATTTCCCTTTCACTCTGCCTATAGCTTCATATTACCCCTCCCTATAATGCCTCCTGTTGCTCACATGTATTATCACACCACTGTGCTCAGGCCAGGCCATTCACATAAACACATCCTTTTGAGAGAAGTGCAAACAGGATGCAGCCGCTACAGGAGAGGTGAAGAGGAAAACGCTTTATGCTCCATTAACCCTGCGCTCACCATGTAGCTGCAAGCAAGATTAACCCATTGTGTGAGCATGAGATGTATGCAAAGCCAGGCAGATATGTGTGCATAGCAACATGGAAGATAATGGAAACAAAAGGGTTAGCTGCAATGGAACCTATAACTTTCAGCAAGAGCACAATTCAGCAATAGGGACATCTCAGCAACAGTACACCCCCTTATATCTCTGCACTCATCTCCAAATACTCCCCACCCGCCCTCTTTGTTTTGCTAACAACCTTCTTCTTTCCACCTCTCATTCCCACCTTCAGGACTTTTCTCAAGCTGCCCCTATTCTCTGTAACTCCTTGCCGCGCTCCACCAGACTATCTCCCTGCCTCCAAACCACAATAAATATACACCTGTTAAAAGAAACCGATTACCTTCCACCCTAACATGGACAACACTGCTCCCACCCTCCTGTACCACATCCAAAACCTTTAGATTGTAAATTTGCAAGTTTTCAATCTTGAAAGGTGCTTTGGAGAAAGCACTTTGGACACTGGATTCTAAGCTCAAAGACAGGGCCCTCCATGCTTTGCAATATGTTAATATTGCTATTATCTTTTGCTTTCAACTTAACGCATGTATAGTGCTACTGAAAATGTTGGCGTGTCACAAATAGATGATAATAGTAATAATAAGTATTTTATTTTCGACTAGGCGAACAAAGCCTAGGGCAGAACTTTTTTAAGGTTGTCGGAGCAATGGAGTACTATGAAATAGTGTATGCATTGTGACATCTATATGCTATGATATTAGTGTTTATTATATACTATCGACTTGCCCGTCAAAAATGACGGGGCAATAAAATTGTAAGGCAGGTAATGCTGTTTGCCACAGACAGTAAGTGTTTTGGTGGTCTGAGATCCTTCGGCGCTGATTGCAAGCTTTGCGCTGAGCGAAGGCGCTCATTGCGAGCCTCTTGGTTGGTGTATTTTTTGTTATTAGAGACGCTTTTGCTGTCATTGTAAGGTCAGTGCTGATCTCCTTTTTGCGCTTATTGCAAGGCTGTCCCCTGGTGTAGTTTGTGTGCAATGAGCACTGTTGGCGCTGGTTGTGAGTCGCGCAGTGAAGGGCTTTGGAGTTTATTGCGATAATGTTTTTTTTTCCGTTTTTTTGTGTATATGTAGGTTTTTATGATAATTAATTAATTAATTAATTAATACATTTTGATGTTGCTGCAGCATCCAATGCAGATTTGCACTGTTGTGGAGCTGAGGTGTAAGCAATGTGTGCAGTGTGTAGTGTAAATAGGCTGCGTGCGCGAGGGGAAGCCGTTAGGGTAGCTGTGTATTTCTGCATTCTGTAAGTTAGTGTTGTAAAATGGCGGCGAATGTGTATGAGTGAGTGATTTAGCGTCCTTGCTAATAGTGTATCATGTACCTCGTACGGCTTTTTGGAAAAGTCGTATGTTCTTGGTGGTGTTTTGCGGCTTTAGGGGGTCGAATAGCCTTGTTTTCTTTTTTTTCGGCGGCCATTTTCTCTCTCGCTTAGGGGATTTTCGAGTGTCTAAACTCGGTAAATTGGACTTAAATTGAGGTGTAACCTCACTTCCAGACATCCCGGGTTTCCCCCCTTGCTGTGGGTAAGGTTTTTATTTAATTTTTGTTTGTATTTAGTGTTTTTTTAATGTTTTCCGTTGTGCGTGGTTCGGCCGTTAAGGTCGTATTTTTGCAAGTTCGTAATGCAGCTCGTATTTTTTAGTGTAAGTCCATATTTAGTAATTGCATGTTAGATGTTTTTTTTCCAAGTCCCGCTTCTGTGGCTGTTTGTAACCGCTTATGAGGCGCCATAGAGCCTCCACCTCCTCAAATGCGGCCCCTCGCTTTGCGAGGGTCCGCCTTTGCAGCCCGAACTGCGTCCCTCGCTTCGCGAGACGACGTTTCATAGTTTGACAACAATTATATGTGATTGTTATGGCAAACACAGTCACAAGGAATAAGCAAAACAACACGAGGGAGGAAACCAGTAGCAGGAGATGGATAGAGTCAATAATAAATGTAACAAAAGGCCTGACACAAAAGAATAGTCATACAATCCAAGAGTCAGGGCAGGCTGAAAATACCAAGGTCAGGGAATAAAATATCAGAAACAATGGTGAGACAAAGCAAATGTCATCAGAATCAATCCAGGAGTACACAGGCATGTGATGTTGCAGCAAACGGCTAAATAATAAATAAAGAAATGCTTTGTGAGGAATGTAGCTAGTAAATCTAGAAATACCTCTGTTGCAAAAGACCCTCAGTTGTCATGTTTTTTGGTGTTGATAATAAATACGTTCCCAGATTTACACTATAAGGCGGAATAGCGCATTTCCCCCTACCCCTCTATCTGTTTTAAGTGAACAGTGCTTTTTCAAGCCCACATACATCACACAGACTGGAACCCAAGATTGGATTGTTACATTTGGAACATTTAATCCACCTCCTGTATCTTCCTTAAGATTGAGCTAACTGACTGGAGGGGCTAAATATTAACCTTCTACTTAATAACTGAGACTACAACTGGACTGGAGAGCCCACACGGCCATGTAAGCATGGAACTGTATGTATGACACTAGCGGCTGAATTTTATTCTGTTACTATGGTTACTTAGTCTCTACACATTTTAAGGTTTTTATCAGACCTATGTTAGGTTCAAATATATATTTACACAAACTAATTTCATAAGTGCCACATATTTAGTTGTCAGTGTTTGTCACGTTTCGATCTTGGTCACACAATGATAAATAATTGCGGCCCACGCGAAGCAAGGTGAGCAGTTGCCCCATGCAACAGGACTTTTAGGCCCATCGAAAGGCCCGCGGTAGTTAGGCTGCAATAAGCGCCTCGTCGCAAGGCCCGCAGGACTTTCAAACAGTCTAGACACGAGCACAGCAGGCGCTAATGTCGATGGCCGCCATAGCTGCCGAAAAACGTAGCACTTTGGCGCTGATCGTGAGGCACGCAGTTTAATAATTTAACGGTTGAAATAGTTTTAAGTGTTTAACTCAAAAGAACCCCCAAAACAGCCAAATAATAAAAAAATAATAATAACACACTAACACACAGCACAGGCGGGGAGTCACGGAGCCTGGGAGTGAGGTTGCAAGGGAATTTGAGCACTATTTGGTGTTGTTCGTCAATCAAAAATCAACTAAGCGAGGAAAAAAACAGGGGCTGAAAAAAAGTAAAAAATGTATCGCGAGCCCAGTACAGTAGACCGGAGGAGAGGCTCGCAATGAGCGCCAAAAGGCGCTCATTGCTAGCCATGCTATAAGCGCCGAAGGTGATCATTGCAGAGCACGAAACGGTCCGTACAGTACACAGAGGGAGAGGCTCACAATAAGCGCTAAATGCGCTCATTGCAAGTCACGCAATGAGCGCCAAGGGGGCTCAGCGCGGGGCTTGTGATGAGCGACGAAGGTACAGCATTCACAGCCTTAAAACTATATTCCCATAATTTTTGACGGGCAAGTAGCTAGTCTATATATATAATTGCCACTTTGTCTGTCACGCCTGCAGGGTGTTTTGTGCGCAGGCGCATTATTATTGGTAGAGTCGGGGCAGAGAGAGAGCCACAGGACAGAGAGAGAGAGACAGGACAGATAGAGAGAGACAGGACACAGAGAGAGAGACGGGACACAGAGAGAGAGACAGGACACAGAGAGAGAGAGACAGGACACACAGAGAGACAGAACAAAAAAGAGAGGGCAGAGAGAGAGACAGGACACAGACAGAGATAATGGACAGAGAGAGAGACAGAGCAGAGAGAAAGATAGGACCGATAGAGTGAAAGATATAAGAAAGAGAGAGAGAGAATCGAGAGAGAGAAACACGACATAGAGAAAGAGACAAGACAGAGAGAGAGACAGGAGAGAGATAGACAGCATAGTCAAATTCAAGATAACATTTTATGATAACCTCATTTATGGAGGGCAAGTTACTAGTATACTTATAGTGAGTGTCTAGCAGCCTATCTACAACTATTTACCCTTGGCTGTTCTCCTGTTCTTACATCTCATGGTTAATTGCATTATTGTCCTGATCAACCCCTTTCTTTCACTTCTCTTTTTTTTGACTATTTTACAAGTATTCACATTAATTCAAGGAAATTCTCATTCACAAAATACCATACGCCACAAGTAAACACACACAGGTCTTTAATTAGCACAATACTAATGCTAATATATATTATCATATATTTATGATGGAATATGCTGAATGCATGTGATTTAGATTTAGTTGTCCAAGGCAGGCAGAATATACAGTGGATATAAAAAGTCTACACACCCCTGTTAAAATGTCAGGTTTCTGTGCTGTAAAAAAATGAGACAAAGATAAATAATTTCAGAACTTTTTCCATCTTTAATGTGACCTATAAACTGTACAACTAAATTGAAAAACAAACTGAAATCTTTTAGGTAGAGGGAAGAAAAAATATAAAAATAAAATAATATGGTTGCATAAGTATGCACACCCCTAAACTATTACTTTGTTGAAGCACCTTTTGATTTTATTACAGCACGCAGTCTTTTTGGGTATGAGTCTATCAGCATAGCACATTTTGACTTGGCAAGATTTTCCCACTCTTCTTTGCAAAAACACTCCAAATCTGTCAGATTGCGAGGGCATCTCCTGTGCCCAGCCCTCTTCAGATCACCCCACAGATTTTCAATCGGTTTCAGGTCTGGGCTCTGGCTGGGCCATTCCAAAACTTTAATCTTCTTCTGGTGAAGCCATTCCTTAGTTGATTTGGATGTATGCTTTGGGTCGTTGTCATGCTGAAAGATGAAGTTCCTCTTCATGTTCAGCTTTCTAGCAGAAGCCTGAGGGTGTTGTGCCAATATTGACTGGTATTTGGAACTGTTCATAATTCCCTCTATCTTAACTAAGGCCCCAGTTCCAGCTGCAGAAAAACAGCCCCCAAGCATGATGCTGCCACTACCATGCTTCACTGTGGGTATGGTGTTCTTTTGGTGATGTGCAGTGTTGTTTTTGCACCAAACATATCTTTTGGAATTATGGCCAAAAAGTTCAACCTTGGTTTCATCAGACCATAACACATTTTCCCACATGCTTTTTGGAGACTTCAGATGTGTTTTTGCAAAATGTAGCCTGGCTTGGATGTTTTTCTTCGTAAGAAAAGGCTTTTGTCTTGCCACTCTACCCCATAGCCCAGACATATGAAGAATACGGGAGATTGTTGTCACATGTACCACACAGCCAGTACTTACCAGATATTCCTGCAGCTCCTTTAATGTTGCTGTAGGCCACTTTGTAGCCTCCCAGACCAGTTTTCTTCTCGTCTTGTCATCAATTTTGGAGGGAGCTCCAGTTCTTGGTAATGTCACTGTTGTGCCATATTTTCTCCACTTGATGATGACTGTCTTCACTGTGTGACATGGTATATCTAATGCCTTGGAAATTCTTTTGTACACTTCTTCTGACTGATACCTTTTAACAATGAGATCCCTCTGATGCTTTGGAAGCTCTCTGTGGACCAAGGCTTTTGCTGTGGGATGCGACAAAGTAAATTTCAGGAAAGACCAACTAGAGCAGCTGAACTTTATTTGGGGTTAATCAGAGGCACTTTAAATGATGGCAGGTGTATGCTGACTCCTATTTAACACGATTTGGAATGTGATTGCTTAATTCTGAACACAGCTACATCCCCAGTTATAAGAGGGTGTGCAGACTTATGCAACCACATTTTTTTTTCTTCCCTCCACCTAAAAGATTTCAGTTTGTTTTTCAATTGAGTTGTACAGTTTATAGGTCACATTAAAGTTGGAAAAAGTTCTGAAATTATTTATCTTTGTTTAATTTTTTTACAGCACAGAAACCTGACATTTTAACAGGGGTGTGTAGACTTTTTATATCCACTGTATATAGTGATTATTTGAAGAATTACTAGAGAGCAATGTTTAGTCCCAGTTCTCAATACCCTCTCTCTAAAAAAATATACTACCAAAGCCCACATATGTCTAGCTGTTCTTAGTTCTTTTATTTAAATGTTCTAATGTTCTTCAAATTTGTTTTCTGGTAATGCTCCTCCATCAGCACTGCATACAGGGCGGCAAAGGATAGTGTACCCAAGAAATAACATACTGTGAAACTCTTAAAATTGTCTTTATTCTAACACACCTTTATTAGTTAGACTCTTTAAAAACATTTAGTTTACTCCAAATGGTATCTTGAAATCTTATTGTTGTTTAATTATTATACTAAAGTGCTTTTAAATATAAGTATCACATATATAGTTCTTAGCAGCGCGGGCTTGCCAAAAAACGTTGGTAATACAGTGATAAATCTTTAGGCTCGCAAAGTGAGCCTGCTGCAATTGCAGCCCTCGCTTTGCGAGGGCCGCAGTTGCGGCCAGCCAAAGGCGCTCCTTGCGCTGGTGGAGATGAAAGGCATAGGCGCTCATCCCTGCGACCCTGTACGACGAAGGCAGGGAGCGCCATTGGCGCTCATTGCGCTTGTGGGGATGACCGCCATAGGCGGGGCTTGCAATGTGCGTCAAAGGTGCTCAGAAGACCAAAAGTACATGAGGGGAGAGGCTCGCATTGAGCACCCAAGGAGCTCAGCGCAAGGCTCGCAATGAGAGCTGAAGGTACTCAGAGGACTAAAAGCCTTACATTGTGTGGCAAACAGCATTACCTGCCTTCAGTTTTATTGCCGTAATTTTTTGACGGGCAAGTCGCTAGTATTAATGTAGTGTTAACATAAAATTAGTGAAGAGGGAAAACCTTTATTGCACAACAAAATTACACTGCTATTAAAAAGATAGTGTCCACATATCACACTATGTAGATCAAATTGTAGACAAAAGAAAACCACAATAATCAAAAGTAAGTATGTGACAAGGTAAGTATGGATAAGTTCTCTACACTACGGGTAAGGGCAGTAGAACGCTATGACCTCAAAGGGTACCTCCTACCTGGAAGGCACAACCTATGTTGATGATCTGCTTTCTGTCTAGTCACCCTACAGCTCAGATAAAGGGGGGGAGGGGGGGACAAAGTTCCCAATATACAGCTATAATCCACAATGATCACATATAGTGCTACCAATATTGGACACTGATTATTAAATTAAAGGATGAATTAAACATACAGGTCACCTAGACAGGATGAGGTCTCTCCGTATACACATAAAAGTGAAAGTTGTACGCTCAATAACACAGTAGTATGATCCTCTCATTTGTGGACTGCAGGCTCTATATTAATAGTAGAGATCTAATAGTATTAATATAGTGTTATATAGACAGGTGATACAGATCTTTCTTTCTGCTACTAAGACGCGTTTCGTCTATTCCTCAGACTTCATCAGGGACATTAACAACGTTCTCTTTTGAAGAACTACACTTGATAATAGAACAAACATTGTACAAAAGTAAAAAATAAATCGAGCCTTCAATTTATTATAGAATGTTTTTACATACATAATTAAATAAAAGAGCCCCCTTGCAAATATTCAAAGACATCTGTGGTTATTTACATATTCTGTACTATTTTAAATAACTAAACTTGATAATGGGCAAAATTTATTAAAAAGTACAATAAATAAACAATTACATTTAATTTCTATACGTCTATTTACTGTACATTTATTCTTTACTTGCTCGATTCCATTTGCTTTTCTGACCTGACTCTGGCTGCTACTTTCTTGCAATCAGTTCCGGTGAAATCAATGGCCATTTTAACTGCCACATAGAAGCTTCCTTTCCATTTAAAGTATCTTCCCACATCAGAAAGTTGGTAAAGAGCAACCAAAATGGTAGATTCCACAGCATAATTATTGGGTTAGGCACTGTATTATTTTTTTAGATTCTATATACATGTTGCCTGTTTTCAAGTGTATCAGCACTTGCTGTTTATTACTTCTAGATGCCTGTAAGTTAGTCGATGTGAGCTGCTGGAGAACAGAGAAAAATGACTGTAACTTCCTCAGTTTAGAAATGCAGCAGTAATGTGAGAAGTTTGTGACCTTTTCAGATGACACAACTAAAAAATTCTAAATGTCTGTGACAGAAATGGAAGACAAATGTTATTCTAATGGCTGAGCCTGCGCTACTCAAACGCAGACCATTAATTAGCAAAGTATAAGCATATTAATATTTATTGGATTCACTTTCATCTCTTCAAATCTCCCCAAATTCTCTCTCCAAATCTCTCCAAATCTCCCCAAATTCTCTATTCACCCCCCTTGGCATTTTTCGTGTTTTGTTGCCTCACAACCTGGAATTAACATGGATTGTTTCAGGATTTATATCATTTAATTTACAGAACATGCCCACAACTTTAAAGATGTTTTTTTTACTCTGAAGCAAACAACAAATGGGACAAAATGAAAGAAAAAGTCAATGTGCATAACTATTCACCCCCCTGAAGTCAATACTTTGTAGAGCCATCTTTTGCGACAATCACAGCTCCAAGTCGCTTTGGATAAGTCTCTATGAACTTGCCACATCTTAGCACTGGGATTTTTGCCCATTCCTCCTAGCAAAACTGCTCCAGCACCTTCAAGTTGGATGGTTTGCGCTTGTGAACAGCAACCTTTAAGTCTGACCACATATTTTCTATTGGATTGAGGTCTGGGCTTTGACTAGGCCATTCCAACACATTTACATGTTTCCCCTCAAACCACTCAAGTATTGCTTTAGCAGTGTGTTTGGGGTCATTGTCCTGCTGGAAGGTGAACCTCCATCCTAGCCTTAAATCACACACAGAGTGGTACAGATTTTGCTCAAGAATATCCCTGTATTTCACACCATCCATCTTTATCTCAACTCAGCATGATTCTGCCACCACCATGTTACACTGTGGGGATGGTGTTCTTTGGGTGATGTGATGTGTTGGGTCCGTGAGTTTTGGTGGGCGGCCGTTTCTTGGCAGGTTTGCTGTTGTGCCATGTTCTTTTCATTTGGTTATGATAGATTTGATGGTGCTCCTGGGGATCATCAAAGATTTGGATATTTTTTTATAACCTAACCCTGACTTGTACTTCTCAAACAACTTTGTCCCTTACTTGTTTGGAGAGTTCCTTGTTCTTCATGGTAGTGTTTGGTTAGTGGTGCCTCTTGCTTAGGTGTTGCAGCCTCTGGGGCCTTTCAAAAAAGGTGTGTGTATGTAATGACAGATCATGTGACACTTAGATTGCACACAGGTGGACATAATTTCAAGTATGCGACTTCTGAAGGTAATTGGTTGTACCAGAGCTTTTTATGGGATTCATAACAAAGGGGGTGAATACATAAGCACATGCCAATTTTCTGTTTTCTATTTCTAAAAAAAAATGTATGTATATATTTTTCTCATTTCACTTCACCAACTTTGACTATTGTGTTCTGATCCATCACATTAAATTCAGATTAACAAAACATTGGACTTAAGGCTGTAATGTAAAAAAATAGGTAAAAAGTCAAGGGAGATGAATACTTTTGCAAGGCACTGTATATATATATATATATATATATATATATATATATATATACCGTATATATATTGTAATTTAGTAATTATTAATCTATATATATATAGATTAATAATGAGTATTGCAATATAATTTAATACCTTTTGTATTGGACAAACGTCTTATTTTTAATGACAAGCTTTCGAGAGGATCAACCTCTATTTATCAAATCTGAAGCAATACTAACATGAGCCCTCAGTTTGACTAAATACAGCAGATGCAGAGAGAGTGGAGACAGCATCTGACATCATTAGGTAAATACATATATGGGGAATAAACACAACATAGTAAAGGAAACATATACTGTATACACATACTATATACTCAAAAAAATCAATATATACATGAAAAAACAGAGCACTCTAGTCCACAGTGATATCTTTTCTGTTGGACAAACATATCACTAAGAGTGCTAAGTCTGTTATAGTATAAGAAGACAAAATCACATGAAATTCTGATAATGTGTTAGAAAACCCAAGTCCATATTAAGTCCTGTATTTTTAGTGTTGAAGTATGTGATTATCTTTATTTCAAATGCTTTTCTCTCTTGTTTTTACATTTTCCTCTGAGTATTTTGACTTTTAAGTTTTGGATGGAGTGATCATTCTGGCTAAAATGGTGTCCCACTGGGCTACAATAACTGTCTTCATTATGTTTTCTTATTGCATGCCTGTGTAAATTCATCCTTAAATGCATTTTTTGGCTGGTTTCTCCATTGTAACAGCCCATGTCACATAAAGTACATTGTATTATATAAACCACATTGGACGATGTACATGAATACAATCATTTGATGTTATAGGCTGTTTCTGTATTACAAATGTGTTGACATAATTTACAGGTACGTTTGTTACAAGGTTTAGTTCCATTTTTTATATTCAGTTGTTCATTGGCCAATTTTCTGCTGACAAGATTTTGTTTCAGGTTTGGTGGTTGTTTAAATGCAAGGATGGGAGATTTTGGGAATATATCTTTTAATTCAATATCTTCAATTAGTAATGGCTGTAAATCTTTGATTATTTTCTGAATATTCTCTAAAATTGAATAATATGTGGTCACTAGAGGTATCCGTGAACTCTTTCACGGTCCTTTCTCTATATTTCGCCAAATTTTGTACTCTAACAGGTAACAGGGTATTTTGATGGCAGTGGGGTTTTTTGGGTAATAATACGGGTTTGCAACCCTTTTGTTTGAAAGATTCAGAGAGTGTTTTTACATTTTTATCACAGTCTCCAATGTTTGAGAAAATCCGATGGTATCTAATAGCTTGATTAGATACCATCGGATTTGCTCAAGTAGGGCCACAACAGGCGCTCATCGTCCTACAAGGCGACCAGTTGAGGCATTGAAACACATGGGACTTAGACTGAAATGAGCGCCAAAGGCACTCCCGCGAGCCTCGCAAAGTGAAGCAACCTGTTGAGGCATTGAAACAAGCGGCACTTAGCCTGCAAGCAGTTAAGAAAAGCGGGACTTACTTAGGCTGCAAGCAGTTGAGGAACGCAGGACTTAGAAAAAAAAATTCCAACCTCACAAAAATAAAACTTCACAGCCTACCTCTAAAGCACAGTTGGGACATTCATAAAACTATCTCCACAGGCCAGCAACAGTCCAACTGGACATTATATGCTGCGGGAAAATGAAAAAAAGATTGTTAGCTCTTCAGCCTATTGATTGATGGATATATTAATTACAAATAGGTAAAGCATATTAACTCATTAAGTAAATAATTAATTTTTTTATTATTTACAAAAATAGAGACATATGTTTCTGTCTTTGTGATAAGTGCAGAGGCTGCTCAGAGGAGCAAAAGTACACCAGAGGAGAAAATGAAAAAAGATAGTTAGCTCTTCAGCCCATTGATTGATAATATATTAATTAGAATTAGATAAAGTATATTTGCTCATTAAGTAAATAATTAATGTATTATTATTTACAAAAATAGAGACATATGTTTCTGTCTTTGTGATAAGTGCAGAGGCTGCTCAGAGGAGCAAAAGTACACCAGAGTAGAGGCTCACAATGAGCGTTGAAGGTCCTCACAGTACAAAAACATTCACATTGTGTGGCAAACAGCATTGCCATGGCTTCAAATTTTATTGACTGTAATTTTTTGACGGGCAAGTCGCTAGTTAAATATAAATAGGTAAAGTATATTAATTTTTTAATTCATATTAATTTATTAATTCACTGTACTAAGAAGATGGTATATTTTACACTGTACTTATATATCTGTCTTCGCGATGAGCATCGAAGGTGATCGTTGCAAAGGAGGAAACTTGAAGTACACGAGGGGAGAGGCTCACAATGAGCACCGAAGGCACTCAGCTCTGAGTTTTGCAATGAGCGCCGAAGGTCCTCAGAAGAGCAAAAGCCATACATTGTGTGGCAAACAGCATTGCCATGGCTTCAAATTTTATTGCCATCATTTTTTGACGGGCAGTTGACTAATATATATATATACTGTGTGTGTATATATATATATATATATATATATTCAATTTTGACCTGATTACCTCTCCCCTGTGTAACTATTTTTCATATTCATGATATCTCTCTTTGAGTCTCGTGCCTTCTTTTTCCTTCTATTCCCTTTTTCACATGACTGTAAGGCTCTGGTTTCTCTTCTACACAGATTGCATTCTTGCTTCCTATGAACTTAAAGGGGCTCTGACATCAAATATACTATTCTTAAGCTATTTAATTACTTTTAGTCAACAAGAGTCAAGCAGCACCCCACAATTTATTGAATGTTTTAAGTCCTGAGGAACTATAAAGGGCCACTTTACTCCAAGAAAAATGGCATTTGTTTGTGAAGTATGTAATAAACTAACAACATTACCAGCTGTGTAAGCCATTTTTCAGACAAAATCTGAATTTTTGAAGACTATGAGCCCTATTTCATTAGAAACCCATAAATTACTTCAAACCGAAAATTTGGCTGTGGGTGTTTTTTTCCTAAACATTTAGACGTATTCTATTATCTGTAACCCACAAGTTATGTCTCTCAGCCTCCATACGTAAACCGTGTCTAGTAAGTAAGATTTCAGGGGGCGTGATTATATGAGCTGAGCCAACAGAGACACAGCCAATAGAAAATGATAATGTCATCATGATGTCAGTAAATAACAGAAGTTGGACGTAACCTGTGATTGGAGACTAGGCATTAATTAGAGCCAATGAACAATGTCTGCCCATCGGGCTAGCATTTTAGCATTCTAGACAATGCATTAGAGCATCTGGTTTAGTCCATGTGGGTTTCATGATATGTAGTAACCCCTTGAGCTCCTGAATACTAATTAGCTGCTTTGATGTGCTAATTAAAATCATAGCCTGCTTGTTTGTCCCTACTATTCTTTCCCCAACCAAATCTTTCCTCTCACCACACTTCATTTACTTCACAAGTCACTCATCAACAAAACCCTCTCTATCTACTACACTATATACCACCACCTTTATCCATTACATTCGCCTCATCCTTTCCAGATAAGATCTTAATCCCTTCCATTTTTCAAGCCATTCCTCATTATCGGTGCTGCATCGCCTGCCTTCAAAAATCAACCCCCCATTCATATTATCAATGCTATGGGTCGATGGAAAACTAGTAGTTACAGCCATTATATTCTCAACCCCAAAAGCGAAATTTGCTAGGCATTTAAGAAAAGGGGCACCTACCACAAATACCCAGGTTAATTACTTAAAATTACGGGTGATACCCCCGCCCACATCCTTTATATACCACTCCAACTCATTTACCTTTTGCACACACCTTCATCACACTCCCCAACACCCGTCCGTTCATGTTTTCTAGTCTTTCTGCCCTTGGCCCTCTAAGCAGGCCTAAGAAGGAATAGCTATCCAGCCACACATCCAGCTACACGAGGGAGGGGGGGCTGACTACAAATATATCACATATATACAGTTGCAGGCAATGTGCGCAGAAGGTGCTCAATGCGCTGGTTGAGATGAGCGCTGTAGAACGAACCTGCATGACTTAGGCAGTGACCGTCAAGATGAGTGCCGAAGCAGCTCATCCCTACAAATTTAAAAGTATTTCTGTAATTACAGTGGTGGGGTGGGGGTTATTAGGGGGTAGGTAGGTAGGTAGTGTAAGTGTTAATAGGTTAGTGTAGAGGGTCTTTAGTTGATATTTAATGTTTTATTGGGGGGGTATAGTGCAGTGTAGTGTTTATACTTAGTGTCATGATGGTCCTTGAGGACTGTCATGGCACTTATGTGGTTAATGTTGGGTTGTAACAGGCCCATAATGGTCATAATATACCCTTATGGGACTGATGGGGTTAAATATAGGCTTATGGTGGTCTTGATAGACTCCCATAAGTGACCGAGTTAAAATGGTGTAGTGCTTACACGTTGGGTCATGAGGGTCCTGGATGACCCTCGTGGCATTTATAATGTTATTACATGCGTTCATTACTGTGTTAGAGGGGTCTATATAGTTGAGGCACACAGTACACTCACATTGTGTAGCAAACAGCATTTCAACACTTTCTTTTATTGACCGTCATTTTTTGATGGGCAAGTCGCTAGTTTTATATATCAGTTCCCTTCTATGCTTTTCTAGAATCTTGCAGGCTGCACATGACCACACTAAGTAGACATTCTTATTATTAGCCTGTATAGCTGTTCAGCTCATTTCCTTTTCTCATCTGTTTGTGACACCATCCAGCAGTACATGTAAATAATATTATTGGACACATATTAATATTTAATTTTACTTGTACTTTCTGAATTAATACACTGATGATGGCTGCTCTATGTATAATTTTATTCAAGATGTAATGCAGAGGGAATGTAAATACAATGACACATTATGGCTTATAATGCATTTAGAATTATTAATATACTAGCGACTTGCCCATCAAAAATGACGGCAATAAAAAGTGAAGCCTGGCAATGGTGTTTGCCACACAATGGGAGCCTCCCCCTCTGAGCGCCTTTGGCGCTCATCACGGGCCTTGCAATGAGAGCCTTTGGCCATCATCACGGGCATAACGGTGTCTCTTCCCCCCACCCCTGTATCACTTTCCCCCCTGTCACCCCTCTGTCTCTTCCCCCCCTCCCTTGTGTCTCCTTTGTTTCCCCCCATTTCCCTCCTCTGTGTGTCTTCCCCCCTCCTCTCCATCCCCTGTGTCTCTTCCGCCTCCTCTCACTCCCCTGTCTCTTCCCCCTCCTCTCACTCCCCTGTCTCTTCACCCCTCCTCTCACTCCCCTGTGTCTCTTCCCCCCTCCTCTCCCTCCTCTGTGTCTCTTTCCCTCATGTGTCTCTTCTCCACCTCTCCCTCCCCCGTGTCTGTTCCCCCCTCCCCTGTCCCCCTTTCCCTCCCCTGTGTCTCTTTCCCCCTCCCTTGTGTCTCTTCCCCCCTCCCCTGTGTCTCACCCCCTGTGTCTCTTCCCAACCTCTCCCTCCCCTGTGTCTGTTCCCTCCTCCCCTCTGTCTCTTCCCCACCTCTCCCCCCTGTGTCTCTTCCCAACCTCTCCCTCACCTGTGTCTGTTCCCTCCTCCCCTGTGTCTCTTCCCCCCTCTACATCCCATGTGTCTCTTCCCCTCATGTGTCTCTTCCCCCTTCTCTCACTCCCCTGTGTCTCTTCCCCCTTCTCTCACTCCCCTGTGTCTATCCCCCCTCCTCCTTTGTGTGTCTCTCCCCCTCCTCCTCTGTGTGTATCTCTCCCCCTCCTCCCCTGTGTGCCTCTCCCCTGTGTGTCTCTCCCCTCCTCCCCTGTGTGCCTCTCCCCTCCTACACTGCGTGTCTCTTCATCCATTCTCTGGCTCTTCTCTTGCCCCCCTCCCTTGTGTCTCTTACCCCACCCCCATTTACCTCCCCTGTGCCTTTTCCCCCTCCTCTTCCTATCCCGCCCCTGTAACTCTTCCCCCTCCTCTCACTCCCCTGTGTCTCTCCCCCCTCCTCCTCTGTGTGTCTCACCCCTCTTACCCTGTCGGTCTCTCCCCTCCTCCCCAGTGTGTCTCTCCCCTCCTCCCCTGTGTGCCTTTCCCCTCCTCCCCTGTGTGCCTCTTCCTCCGTTTGCCGTGCGCATGAGCGGCTGATGCTGCGCAACCCGCACACGCACAACCGGCGCAGTGCGCATGCTCGGCTGACGCCATGCAACGCTCATGACTGGTGCAGTGCGCATGCGTGGCTAACGGTGCACAACGCGAATGCGCTCGGCCGGCACTGTGCGCATGCACAAGCCAGCACAATGCAATGCACATGCGCAGGGCTTTTTGCGACTGGTCATAGTTGTCAAACTGCAATTTGTCGCAAGCGTGACAACGAATCGCAGTTTGACAACTATTATATCTGATAATCTGTTTTTACATTATAGCATTTAAACAATATATTTTAGGTTAACATGATGCACAGAAAATGTAATATAGGATTTTATCATCAAACATGATCATCATAAGTGGAATGCCATTGAGGATCTGTGCATGTGAAACTCATTGATTGAGATCACGTAGCATGAATAGCCAGAGGCTTGACCTTAACCTTTTAATCACCTGGAAATCCAACTGATCTTTAGCTTAATAACTAACACTGATGCTGTGTTTTTATCCCTATTTAATTTTAGTAACAATTGATTGTACAAAAACATACATGTAGATCCATTTATAAATATGTTTCCAATATACTATGTAATTATAAAGATATAATACATATATTTATTTTCAAGGTCTCTCTGCATGCAAATTACTGGGAGTTTTATAGTGTGCAAATGGTTATACTTTCCTTTATGACCAAACTATTATTTTTTATCTTGTTTGTAACTGCAAATTTATTGGTATTGGCAAATTATTTTATATATTTTGTGACGTAGTTATCAGTTACTGTGGTGTTTCTTGTCATTGTAGGTGACAGATATCTTGGATAAGCTGTTTTGTGGTTAAACCTTTCACCTACATATCCACCTTAGGTATATACAAACATATATATATATGGTCTCTGTCACACTTATATTTTAAATATATAACATAATGAAGACAATGTATTTGCCCATTTTATCCATCATTTAATCCACCATCTCCCAAAGAAACTGCAGTATGGACAGAAAAAGTAAATTGGGCCTTATCTCAAACTTGCTGGCAAGACTAATACAGTAGATGATGTCCATGTTAGTCTACACCTTCTTGATCTCTAACTTGTCCTAGTGAAGGAGCTTGTGTATAACAATGAAGTTGTGAGCCATACCATGAAGGGTCAACCAAGATGGGCAGGCCATTGCAGATAGGTCAGATAAACTGTGGTCTACTGGAAAAGGAAATGGCGACCAAATCCAGTATCTTTGCCAAGAAAACATGCTGAGATCAATAGGGTCACAGAGAGTCGGACACGACTGAACGTCTAAACAAAGTTAGTCTATGGGGGGGCTTCATCAGGTGAAAAACTCCCAAAGCATAGTTCACTGAAAGAGGGGGTAGATTTAAGTCCAAAACCAGGTCAGCTTCATAAAAAAAGGCAAGAAGGATTGAGGTGTCAATCCATTTAACAAAATTGTAAACAACAAAAATTAACTGAAATCTATGGTTAAGAAAACAAAACAAATTGTATAGCTGGGAAAGAGGTTAAGTTTCTTTTCCCTAATTGCATCTTGGTTCTACTTCTCTCTTTTGATTTTGACCTACAGACAGACGACTTTGGGATTTGGGGTTTGCAGGGGACAGATAAAAGTTGCTTCCCCGGAAATTCAGACGCCTACCCCCCATCAACTCCCACTCAGCAGCTGCACCCACAGATCTCCCAGGGGGATGGCTGCTGAGAAGTGAACAGTCCACTGAGCCCCTGCGCAGAGTTCCTTCCTCTCTATGTGCTCCTGCACACTCAGTGCAGGGTGAGTGGAGGATGCTGCTCCTCCTCATTCTCTGCTTGTGCACCCCAACATCACCCCAAATATCAACAGACCCTACGGTTGTGGCTGTGCGCCCTAAAGGTAAGTGTGTATTGAGGGAATGGGGTGCATTACTCTGTGAACTAGGGAGGTACACTTAGACACTCCCTATAAAGCCTGCTCTATACTTTTTGGGATCTTTCTGCCTCCTATTTTGTGACTCCCTGGATTACTTTATATTTGACCTCTGCTCTGTTACTCCTTAGATTACTATCTTTTAACTCTCTGCTTTGCTTCTCTGAATGACTCTATATTTGACTCATTGTTCTGTTACTTCATGGTTTACTCTATCTTTGGCTCCCTAGATGACTTATTCTTGTCTCTGCTCTATCACTCCCTGAATTAATGTATTTCAGACTGTCTGTTCTATTATTACCCCCGCATTATTCTGCATTTCAGTCTCTACAATGTGATTCTCTGCATTACTCTCCATTTGACTCTATGTTGTGTGGCTTCCTGGATTACTATGTTTTTGATTCTCAATTTTGGATTACTCTACATTTCATCCTGCTCTGCTCTTTCACTCCCTGGATTATCTTGATGTACAACATCAACATACAGACACTGACTCATTGTGCCCCCTATGACTCTATAGCTGTAACTTTTCTTTACTAATTTCCTGTTTTAATTTATTATTTTCAGTTAATTTTAACTTCCTCCCGAAAGACTCAAATGTGCTTTATCACACAGTTTTAATAAAAAATAATAAGTAATAAAACATAATTATACTGTGCGATATAATGAACAAAATGGACTGTACTCCCATTCTTTTAGAAAACTTGGAATTGTTAAGGGCAAACCTTTTTAGAAAGTAAAACAAAATACAGCCTTTAATTTAATGACTAGTACAGTAAACTCACGGTTATCCGGCACTCTCAAGCAACCGGCGCAGCATCAATTCCCCATTTTCAAAGAACTGCTGCTAAACCGGCATAACCGGCATAATCTGGAGACTCGAGACTGCAAAAAAAAAAAATGCTAACTTTTTTCTAATTATTGTTTCTGGGCCTTTTGAGGGGTTTTAGGTTGTTTAATGGTCGTTTAGACCTTTGAATTCGGGGACTCCTGATTAACCGGCACCTACACTTATCCCTGTGGGTGCCGGATAACAGGGAGTTTACTGTATATATAATTATGTTATGCCGGGAGCCACCACTGCAGTTTTCTAATTATCTGATTTGGCAGTGGGGAGGTGTTTTTGGATGCTTCTAAGATTTTACTAAAATGACTAATTCTATGGAACAATTCACATAATATAGATCTAAAAAGTCTCTCTCCAATCTCAAATACTATTTATATTTAAAAGGTCTATGTCACCCTAATAACAAGTTGTTTCTATCGTAATGGGCATTAAGAACTGTCTATGAATTGTACTAGCCATTTTTCAACAGTAAATCATTTCTGAGATACTTAGGGGACATGGAAGGTTCCTGTATTTCACTAAGGATAAAATATACCTTTGTATCTATTTACTTTTATTTACTTTATATCATTAGGACGTGCTTATATGCTCTGTTTTTACTACCTGCATTCAAATAAATAGTCCCTGTATGGGTCTACTGCAGCATATGCAGATACAGCCTTTATAGGGCTGGATGTGCTGTGTAATGTCCTAGCCTATCTGGGACCAAGTTTCATTAGCATGTTGCAGAATGTTGCTGAGAGATAGTCACTGATTGGTTAGTATGAGACACTACACACACAGTAATACAGGGTCTGTGCCTTCGAGAGCTGCAGACGGCAGACCCAATCAGGTACTATTTGTTTATTTTGGGCAGGAAAACCAGAGGTTATAAACATTTCTCCATAAACTAAAGTATGTGAAAGTAAATAGATACAGAGGTATATTATATTCCTAGTGAAATCCAGAAACCTTTCATATGAGTTTGGGACGTATACATTAAAGAGCCACTCTAGTTCAAGAAAAAAGGCATTTCTTCATAAAGAACGTAATAAACAACCACATTTGGAAGTCGTGTAAATCTTGGATATAAAAACTTTTTGGGAGAAAGTCAGAAATTTTAAGACTCTATTATGAATATAGGAATCCATTTTGTGTTTTTTTTTAAATCACTTCCTCAGAGTTGGATCATGAGGATATGTTTATATATGTATTACTAGAAGGTGGTAATAAGGAAGAAGTCAATAGTCTTTGTTAGATGCTTGGATCAGATTAAAATTGTCACCACACCCCTTTTCCCTTACAGGCCGAGTAGCAGGAAGTTTCCATCAATAGATAAAACCACAGCTCTCAACAAGTTTAAATTCCCCTCACGCACATTTCTACCAAATTTCACGGATGCCTCCAGGGTCCAAAAGATGCATTAAAATTTTGTTTTCTGTTAATTTCCCTAACTAGTTTGAGAAATACACTTATTACACTGCATTCTGGGAACCTGGGCAGGGACATGCAAATGTGTCCACAAAGGCTTTGCTCTTTAATCCGAATATAATTTCAAACATGGCTCCTTTTAAGCTTTTGCCTGCTGTATTACACAGTTTACAAAGCCAGAAAACCTACTCACATACAGCACTGTTTCGATGTTACTGCTTCTCATCCACTCCTAAACATTATCTTTATATTGTTTATTAGGAGATGCCTTCCTGCCTTGTGGAAAAGCCGATTTGCCCCTAAGATTGGACTGGCATTTGGAGGGGGACAGCAATGACACCTGGCTGTCTCTAGAGTTAAACTATACAATTCAGGAGATAGAGTTTATATCACCAATGGCCGTAATCATCAAGAATCTGAGCCTTCAGGATTCTGGAGAATATTCCTGCTCCACAGGATCAATAAATGACACTGGTAAGGAAAATAAGAAATCAAATATGTTATATGCTGGGTACTGAATGGTGATAGCTGCTCATTATACTGTCTACTGCAAGGACAGGTACCCTGTTTCACTTGAAGGGCCACATATGCAGCCTCTGAGTCCTTAAAAGAGCCTCATAGTGTTTGAAATATTTTTATTTTTCCCAAGCAAGATGGCGGAATCTCTATAGGAAAGGAATTCATTTGTAAAAGAGCTATCGATAACAAAGATAAGTGTTTAGTAGTGAAGCTGGCTATTTGTGAAGAAGGGCACGCTCTCCAACTCCGGAGGACAGACTGGGGGTCACATGGGTAGTGCCTGAAGTCCTCATATGGCCTGTTGCCCACTACTGGTCTATCAATGTATCATGGCACATATTTTTCTACTGTGCATATATGGGACCACTATATTTTATTTTAAAACCTCACATGTTTGAGAAGTATGTAACGAACAAAATTAGCAGCTTTGTAGTCAATGAGCATAAAAACCGTTTTATAGAAAATATTAAATGTCCAATTTATTGAAGAAAATAAAAATACACATACAAATATACATAATTGCAATTGGTTGTAATTAAAAATTACAAATGCCAGTGTACTAAAATTGAAAGAGAATGTAGAATTATTTATGTATAAATTCATTAAATATATATATAAATATTATCCTCTCTGGATAATAATTTTATCAATAGTAATGAATTAATTAGTAGTGAGGTTAATACAAAAGATAAGCATGCCCAGCTGAACAATTGGTAATAGCGACTGAGATGTTTAGTTAAGTCTGTGTCATTATACTTATAGCAACCAGGTTTATCTTTTCATCCATTACTACTAGTCTTTAGTTGCTATTGGTGCATATAAAGTTTCTATATATGTCTGACTTAAGCAATTGGGCATACATTTGATGTAAAAACACAGCCTACTAATAAGATGAGCTGCAAAAAATAATACAAACAAGAAAAAAGGTATTAAAGAAAATGAAATAAAAAAGATAGCTTGAAGAAAAATTGAACTTCCGATCTACTGAACTGTTATATTTATAGAATGCCCTTTTGAAAAAGTTGACAAGATAATTGGCAGAATATGAATTAGGCACAGGCTTACAGTGGCGCCATTTTGGAGGTGGCAAGATTTGCTGCCCCCAAATCCAGTGACCACACTCTCTTATTCCTTTCCCTTCTGGCTCTTTGACCTAAGCATAAGTGACCATAGGTCCAAATAATTATTAACATAACCATCACCCACGAATAATGACAACACACACAGTAATTGGGGATAACCAGGCCACAGCTTTATTAATAATTTAACAATGTACCATATAACAGGAGGTAGCTGCACATCCTTCCACGGAAGGAGCTCACTACGCAAGCCAGAGGGCCAATGGAACTCGGTGTCCAAAGGACCTCTGGCAACGACCACTCACTGGAAAACTAACCGGCTAATGAGCTCCCCCCTAGGGTGATGCAGCACCCCCACCAAGCTGTGACAACAATAAAATATATACACAATCCTTTAATAACAGGGAGGGAGGGGAACTACTTGCTCCTGGGAAGACTTACAAGTGACCAATGGCGGGAGAACACCCTCCCACTAAGAACCACCCACAACCTACATCTACCCTTAGCACTCAGCCCAGTCAAAAGCCCCCTCTCTTAATTCTTTCCCCAGGGGCTGCCTTCTCCCCTCTCCATTGGATAAAGCTGTCTTTCATCCCAACCACCATACCATCGTGCCTCCCTCTGAGACCCTCCTCTCTCCTCAATGGTCATTGCCTGTTTTACCCAACCCTTCCTGAGGCCTGTGTCTCCCCCAACCGATGGGATTGCCGCTCTCTCAAGTGACACTTCAGCAGTCATGTGACCAGTGCCTCTTAAACATGTGGTTCCATGGAGACTGCAGAAGCTTCACTCTGCACCTCGTCAGTGCCTCCTAATCCAGTTATTTAAATAAAGTATTATTGGAGGACAAAGTGGGATGGAGAAGAGGGAGAAATGGGAAGAAAGAGGGATGAAGGGAGGAGAAAGTAGATTGAAAAAGGGGAGATGAATGGAGGAGGAAGGAAGAGGAAAGAGGGATGGAGGAGGGTAGGAGAAGCAAGAAGGAGGAATGGAGAAGAAAGAAGAATGAGGATTGAGGGAGAAAAATGAAGGCCGGACAAGAAGGAGGGAGGGACAGTGGAGAAAGAGGAATGGCGGAATGGAAGGAAGAAGATAGGGATGAGAGGGATGGAGCAGAGGGAGGAAGAAGAAACGGATGGAGGAGAGGAGGGATGTTATATAAAGCCATTGCCCCTAGGGAAGAAATCTATGGTAAGTCTCGACAAGCTATTAAAAAGTAAAGAGATTGCAACTTTTATGTGGGATCCATCATGTATAAGGACAAACCCAAAGCAGGAATCGGTGTTGGTGGGAGAAATATCAACAACCTCAGATACATGAATGATACTACTCCAATGGCTGAAAGTAAGTAGGAACTAAAGGACCTGTTGATGAGGGTAAAAGAAGAGAGTGCAAAAGCTTGCCTGTTGCTCAACGTTAAGACAGATTTTATTTTTCTGGGCTCCAAGATCTCTGCAGATGGTGACTGTAGTCATGAAATTAAAATACATTTGCTTCTGGTGAGGAAAGCTATGGCGAATCTGAACAAGCTAGAAAAAAGTAAATATATTACATTATCAACAAAGATCCCCATAGTTAGAACTCTAGTATCCCCTGTAGTAACATAGTGATGTGAGAACTGCGCCATTAAGATGGCTGAAAACTGCTTAAAGTTCCTTGGACTGCATGAAAATCCAGTCAGTCAGAACTACAGGAAATAAAGCCAACATTTTCACTGGAAGGTTTGATCATGAGCCTAAAGCTCAAATATTTTGGCCACATCATGAGAAGACAGGATTCCCTAGAGAAGACTCTGATACTGGGAGAGATTAAAGGCACAAGAAGAAAGGGACGACAGGGGCGTATATGGATAGATGAGATCACCAAAGCAATGGACATGAGCATGATGAAGCTCAGATGTGCCTGGTGTGCTACAATCCATAGGGTCACTGAGAGTCTGACACGACTGGATGACCAAACAACAACAATATTAATATATTTTATAGTAATAAGGAGGAGAGGGTATTTCACTTAAGCAGGTCTAGGGCAGCATAATATTAAAATACTGTACATGACCTTGTAAAAGTGTTTTTGAAGGTAGTTCCCTGGAAAGCAACCAGGCAGTCCGCAGATCAAAAAGGTTAAGAACCGATTGTCTAGACTAAGTGGATACAGCTGATAATTCAAAATAAAATTCAGCAAGTATTTTTTTAACCTTTGCACCCTTAATTTAGAAATTATGTTTGTCTGGTCATTTAAATTCATGCTCTGTGGGGCCTATTAATTAAAGGACCACTGTGATGCATTTACAAGTAGATGTCATATATTTTGTTTGCTGTGCATAAGCTATTAAAAACAGGACTCACTTTACATTTTTTTCTAGCTTTTACACTGTCTGTTTTCCCCTAAAGCAGAGCTCGTATCTACTGCTACCTGTGTTTATCAGTGGTGTGGCAAGCTCTTCCTGTGTGCCGGACCCAAAAAAATGTCTAGCAAGTCTGGGTTCTACTTCAGACTTAGCATGCTTAGTAAAGTGGGTAGGGCTATGAGGTGCTATTGCTGAGCAGAGCCTAAGTGACAGATGCAAGGATGTTACAATAGAGCTGTTACCTCTGTGCAGCCAATGAGGACCGAGCTAATGATATCAGCCTAGCACGTAGGAAGAGATATACAGTCTGCTTGAGGGGAAAAAAGACAGTTTAGACGCTAAGCATTTGTTCAGCAAAGAAACATATGAGTTTTACTTGTAAATACAGTACAGTGGGCCTTTAAAGGCTTGACAAATCGTAGTTCATAACCTTGATAGAATAAGATAAAATGTATTTATCTTCCCATTTAAATGGAAATGTTGTTATTGTTTGTTTAACTTGTTCTGAATGATTCTCACTTACATTGAGATGAGACAATATGAGAAGCAAGCACGCGGGACTTAGGCTGCAATGAGCGCAGAAGGTGCTCATTGCACTGCGAGCCTCGCAAAGCAAGCAGACAAAGCACAGAGTTGGTTCAAACGCGTAACTCGAAAACACAGAAAAACAACCAAAATAATAATAAATAAATAAAAAACACAGCACAAGCCAGGAAGCCTGGGAGTTGAGTGGCAAACGAATTGGAGCCATATATTCAGCTTTTCTCCACTCGAATATCGGCTAAGCAAGGAAAAAAATGGCCGAAAAGAACGTAACATTTTTGAAACGGGGTGAAAACAAGGCTCTGCTATGCCAGGAATGCAGAACTTAGAAAATACACAACGCCAAGGACAGTAACACTTACACGAATAACACCAGGCACCTGGGACTTTAAAAATAAAACCAACATACTGCTCAGAGGAGCAAAACCCTCACATTGTGTGGAAAACAGCATTGCCAGCCTTAAAATGGAATCCCCGTTATTTTTGATGGACAGTTTCCTAGTGAATAGAATATTAATTGAGGATTTAATTTGCCTAGAATAGAGAGATTTCCTTATATTTATTAGAGAATCTTTCAATATGTTCCCCTAATCCTACATCTCACCCCCCCTTTTTTTTATTTGCTTTTTTGTTTGCTTTTTGTCTTGTCTCTTTTTGTATGTGCACAGAAGAGCAGGGTGGTACAGACACTGCGAACTTGGCCATACTTTCCTATGCCTTATTTGTTTTACAATAGTGCAACACACTGCAAGCCTGCCACTTTATAACCACCTTCTCACCCCAAAATAGTTGCTGTCAGTGCCTGGCAAATGAGGTGCACCTCTTAGTGACACACCCCTAGGTAGCTGTCTTGTTTTTACTTAGTTAGAAATCCGGCCATTAGTGTAGGGCAGTGTTTCCCAAGCTCTGTTCTGTTGACTCATTGGGTTCCTTTTCATCAGAAATTCTACAACACCATTACTCTAAAAGTTTACCATCGGTAATCTAAAATGGTTCCAAGAATGAGTCAATCGGTGCTTATATTTATTAATCAAAAAACTTTAACTAGCTCCCAAAAAAAAATGTTGGTGCCTTACGCCATTGATCCAGTGAAAGTAATGGAAGTTTGTTGATAATTATAAAACAACGCCACTTATTGATTAAAAATTGCTAGTGGTCTTATTCAAGTGCAGGTATTCAGAGTAGGGTCAGGGTCAATCTAAGTCATTAACAAATACAAGTAGGGAATTCCTGGGGGAATTTTTATCCAAAATGAAAAACAAAGCCTATGTCCCACAAAAGGATCCTCCTTACTTGAAGGTATATAGCCCCACAAGCTGACTGACATTTCCTACCAACACAAGGGCAATTCCTACAGAAAGGCTTGATACTAAATAAAGTTTAAGTAAAAACAAACAGTCTATGTCCCACGAAGGGACCCTCCTTACAGGAAGGCATGTAGCCTCACAAGCTGACTTATACACCCTACTATCTGTAGGACAGACTCTGCCAAACAACTGAACTGAACAACTGAACCAATATTTGTACTATAAAGTATTCCCAAGGCAACAAATGTATTGACCTAAGCATAGTCAATATGGATTCACAATACTTCAACCCTGAAATAAAGACACTACACACTGAGTTTGGGGTAAAACGGCCACAGCATATTTATTGATCACATAATAAAATATCTTGACCAATAGTTTGATAATTAAATAACGTCATAAATAACTTAATAAGCAATACCATAACTAATAACATAATAGCCCCAAAAAAGAGATGCTTGCCTGACACCAGCAAATGGGCAAGGGAACCCCAAGCCCCCTAATTGCTCCTACCGCAATCCCTTATCCTGCTGTTATTCTCCACTATCGCCAACCCACCAGCTGTGACAAAGTCTAATTTCCTAACTAAAACTCATCCTTAAACCCAGGGATTGAGGGAGGGAGATTGATTAGCCTGCAGATCAACTGCCTAAAATGGCCACCCCACACATATAAACCCCTACCCTAATGTCATAACTCCTCCTACCAGCCTTCCCACCTTAACCCCTAAACTCCCTGTCCATCCCATGACTAGCCCGGTCGAATCCCACTAACCTTAACTACGTGCGGGTGTGGGTTCCTTACTGCAGTTACTGCAAATTGAAAGCAGGCCTTATTTAGAGGATGCAGTTATTACTTTATGCACGTATATCTGCTAAATGGCATCACATTTCCACCTTTAAATTTGACAGAAAAGTAACTAACAAACATCTGCTGCCTCTAAATAAGGCCTGCTTCCAAATTTAAGGAGCATGGTTCACTAGCATACAACCACTGTGATAGATTGGCGTTGACTTAGATTGACCCTGACCCTGCTCCAAATATCTGCACTTGAATAAGACCACTAGTGATTTTTAATCAATAAGTGCCGTTATGTTTTATAATTATCAATAAAGTTCCATTTTTTTATTACTTTCACTACTTATATTTATTGCAACTCCTATATCCTTTATTTTGTACCAAACTTACTTCCCTAAGATATAGACATTTGTGCTTTATTTCCATGTATTTTTTCAAGCCTCTTTTGGATTCTTTCTTGAATTAACCAATTATTGCAGTGTCCCTATCAATTTTACATCCCTTGTTTATACAAGTTACTATAAATCAGTCTACCTGCAATAATCAGTTGTACTAACTACACTTGTATATCCATATCCATTATCAATGTAAACCTATTTATTTATTAAAATGACACTGTTACCCCAATAACAAGTTGGTTTCATCTTCAAGATCATAGAACTGTCTATTTATTGCACTAACAACTGTTTCTTAACAGTATCGTATATACTTGAGTATAAGCCGACCCGAGTATAAGCCGAGGCACCTATTTTACCACAAAATACTGGGAAAAACGAGTGACTCGAGTATAAGCCGAGGGTGGGAAATGTGCTGCCCCCTGTGTCCCTCTTGTGTCATTTTCTTGTGTCACCCCTCTCTCTCCCCTGTGTCTCTTCCCCCCTCTCCCTTCCCTGTGTCTTTTCCCCCCTCTCTCTTCCCTGTGCCTCTTCCCCCCTCCCTTATCACCCTCTTCAACCCCCCTCCTCATCCTCAACCCCCTCCTCAACCTCCCTCCTCATCTTCAACCCCCCATCCTCATCCCCCCATCCTCATCCTCAACCCACCCTCCTCATCCTAAACCACCCTCCTCAGCGCCCCTCCTCAACCCCCCTCCTCATCCTCAACCTCCCTCCTCAACCTCAACCTCCCTCCTCATCCTCAACCTCCCTCCTCTTCCTCAACCCCCCTCCTCAACCTCCCTCCTCAACCCCCCTCCTCAACCTCAACCCCCCATCCTCATCCTCAACCCCTATCCTCAACCTCTCTCCTCAACCCCCTTCCTCAACCCCCCTCCTCAACCTCAACCCCCCCATCCTCAACCCCTCTCCTCATCCTAAACCCCCCTCTTCACCCTCCCTCCTCAACTTCTCTCCTTAACCCCCCTCCAAAACCTCTCTCCTCAGCCCCCCTCCTCAACCTCAACCCCCCTTCTCAACCCCCCCTCCTCAACATCAACCCCCCATCCTCAACCTCAACCCCCCATCCTCATCCTAAACCCCCCTATCCTCATCCTAAACCCCCCCATCCTCATCCTAAAAACCCCTCCTAGCTTTACCTCTCCTCATCCTAAACCCCCTCCTCACTCTGCAACTGCAGATGAGGTAAATGAGGGGAAAGGGAGAGGGGGAGGTATTTAGAGGGGTAAAGTGAGGAAGGGGGTTTAGAATGAGGAGGGTGGGAGTGAAAGAGACACGGGGGGAGGGTCAGAGACACACGGGGGGAGGGTTAAAGAGACACGTGGTGGAGGGTTAGAGAGAGACACTGGGGGTTATAGAGACACGGGGGGTTAGAGAGACACAGGGGGGTTAGAGAGACACGGGGGGGGGGGGTTTAGAGAGACACGGGGGGAGAGTGACTCGAGTATAAGCCGAGGGGGCCCTTTTCAGCCATAAAAAAGGGCTGAAAAACTTGGCTTATACTCGAGTATATACGGTATATCATCCCTGCAATATTTAGCATTTGAGTGCAGTCCCGTTAGGCTAATGAACAGCTCAATATGTTAATATGCAAGTCTGAGTATTCCATAAGGACGGGGAAGAGGTATAACTAGTCCCTTTAAAGGTATACAGAAGTTTCCTGGGTTTCAAATGTTTCCTAAAAACAGCCACTGATTAGTAGAAAAATATGTATTATATTGAAAAGGTAAATGTACTTACATATTTATATGCTGGGTACCACTATCTGGATTTGCACACCCCTATGACGCTTACATAACAGTGGGTACAGGTGAAACAGCATCTGGGTACAAGTTGTGACTTCAAGAGGGAGTGCTGCCGATCTTATGGTGACACGTTAGTAAGTACTGTTTATTTTATAAATCTGACGACATTTCCGAGGCTGCCTTGCAGCATAGACAGCAACTCCAAATGTTTCAGCCTCTGCTTCCTCCTGATTAACTAAAACAATTTTTGAAATGAATGCTCATTTAGCCTGGGTTGGAAGAGGGTGGTAACCCTGTTTTTTAACTGTCAGAAATTACAAGATATTTTGCTAAATAAAGGTAAGGGTTTAAATGTTTATTTTGGTCTTTTTTCATGCAAAATAATGTTTGTATACACTACTGATTCTCCTCTATCAGATGCATTCATAATCCAGCTCACTTAGATATGCTGCCTCTGTGCTCTCGAGGACCTCATATTACTAGAGAGACATTTTATGGTCAGTAATGGATTACATTTTCCTTTGTAACCAAATTCAGGTTCTGATCATTTTTATAATTTTTCACAAATGAAGGCTGGCATATCTTAAATGCCTTGGTAATGGCACTGATATGTATTGTAGGCACCGTTAAAGGGATTTTTACAGCCATTGTGGTGGATTGAAAGCTTGAATAATTGTATTTTGATTAAAAGACTACTACAGATTAGCAAAAATGCTGCATGTTTGTGAAGTGTACAACAAACTAAGATCATTAGGATCCATGGGCATTAAGGCATTATAAGATAAAAAATCTTCATTTTAGGAGACTCTGACAGTGCATACAATCTGCTATGATGGTCATACTTCTTTTTCAAGGGACAATGGCAAATATCCTTGCAAACTGCCTTAGGTTGGTCTCCTGTCTTTTTAAACTACTACATATTTTGAGTCACCTATACATAACACCATTGCTTCTCTCTCTTTTCAGATATATATAACATTGAACCAGTCACTGAGAATCATGTCTTGATGAGGTGCAGAGCCCCTGAAGACTGGACCTTGCTGTCCTGGCACAAAGGGAAGACGCTCATGTTGACTGCAAAGAGGGGAAAGGGGGCAACCCGTTTACACACTGCAGTACTAGAAGGAGAGACATTCCTCTATATCCCATCAGCAACCTGGAAAGATACTGGGACGTACAACTGCATCCAAGGGGGCAATGAGTCGGTAGTGCTGCTGAATGTGACTGGACATATTGAAAACACCATCATAGGTGAGACTTTCAACCTACATACGTAGTGATACACACATATGTTTCACATAAATTAAAAAGGACTCAGTCTGCCAGCATGAGAAAAGCTTTAGACGACCACTGCAGTTGAAGAAAAAAACAATTGTTTGTCAAGTATGTACCAAACTATATTAGCAGCTATGTAATCCATGGATATAAAACATTTTGGGGTAAAATCTACATTTTTGAAGACTATGTTTATGAGAACAGGAATCAATTTTGTGTCTTTTACACCAAACCCTGAGAACTGGATGCTTGTAGTAATCAATGAGGGAGGGGTGCGGAAAGAGGAAACAGGCAGAATGCAGAACCATTGTTTCATAATAGGATGAGATTGAAACTGACACCACACCCCTTCCCTCTCACTAGCCCAGAAGCAGGAGGTTTAATCGGTGGCTAAAACCATATCTCTCCAGAAATGTAAATGTAATTACATTGGACCCTTGATACACAGCAAGTATCAAACTCCCATAAGGAGCATTGTAAATTGGTTTTAGCAAAAATGACAAGTACCAAGGAAGCTTTAAGTGCCAAAGAAATTTGTGCTCATTGCGTTGAATACCAAAATCAATGAGTTTTGAGGTAGCTACATACAGAAGGTCCACTGCATTTAGTGAATAGTAATTTAAATGTAAATAATTATGTTTATTGATATGTGTAGATATCAGACCTTTGTTATGTCACTTTAAACACTGACACTGTATATGTTATGGAGAGTAGAAAGGTGATTGAAAACCCTCCACTGTAATCCAGGAAGGAAATAAATGATCATTCTGAGTACACTATTATGTTTCACACAGGCCAAGAGACATGTTTTCCCACATAAATTATCAGTAAACAGTATTTCCATTGTATTTAAGGATTCTGGGTAGTAACATGCAAATGAGGTTCAAAATGAACCACTTTTTTTGCCTCGGACCCACAAGCTTCTCTGAGGGTTGTAATATACCATAAAGTCCACTTGGTAAAATTAAGCAATGGACCCAAGATAGCTCTAATGATAACATTTTGATGAAGAATTGTATCACAGAAATAGGATATAGACAAAGCTTGTTAATAAAATATAAGTTCTTGGCTGGTAGTCTGTTGCACTGTGATCATGATGATACAAGCATATCAGATGGCTGTAGACTGGAAACAATTTGCCATATTCTATTAGCTACTTGAAAATTCCTTGAACTCTTAAATTTGGCTTCGGGTGTTTGTTTTTTTTAATAAATGTTTACATGCATTCTATTGACTTAAGAATTTATTAGTGCCAATAAATAATATTTGCCGAATATGTAGCAATATTAAGAGTGATTTTAAGTGTGTATACATTTACGAATTGGGCAATAGAATAGGACCCGATGCAAGTAGACTCCTCAATAGGTAACTATCAAGTACTAGATAGGAAAGAACTGGCAATCCTAACCTTGGAAACTGAGAGAACAGCCAATACTTGCTGGGTGAACCAGACAGACAGATTGACAGGTAAAAATGATCATCTTCAATGTAAGGTTATTGTAAGAACATGCATTAACTCTATTTTATCTTCACATAACCAAATTATATCCAGTGTGATAAATATACCATACCATCTTCAAATACATTTTTAATCATGCAAATAAAATAAATGAAATCAACAGAAAAAGGAATTCTCGTAATCAAAAATACTTTAGATACTTACAGCCTTATTAAATTGCGATTTAGTAAATTTAAAAGGGCTCTATTTAAGCACACAGCATATTATTTTTTTTTACAGAAGTTTTTAGTTAGTGAACTTCTATCCAAAAGCAAGGTCTCCACTAACTAAAAACTGTAAATATAATACGCTGGGTGCTTAAATAGAGCCCTTTAAAATTTACTGAATCGCAATTTAATAAGGCTGTAAATTCATAATTCTAACCATGAAATTACAATGAACATTTGTAACAATATTTGTTATCTTAATGTGTAAAAATATTATACATATTTAACCATTTTTCTTCTTTATATATCATTCCAGTAAATATTTAATTTGCAAATACTTTGGTATATGGTTGAATTTGTTTATTTGGTAGTCAGTAAATATGGCTCCCATTTACTCAGCATACCAACAAATCACAAAAGACAAGCGAAATTGTGCCTCATAGTGTAGTCTATAAAATTAGCATTGTTTATTAATATCGATAGATATGCTCTCACGAAAAGACATAAAATCAGTCTCTGATATATTATCTCATCTGTCCACTGGAGAAAAATCCTCCTTCCTTCGTCTGTGAACTTCAGTTATGTTGAACGAAAGTCCTGCCCACCTGGAACACCTTTACTGAAGAAATCTGAGGAATCATTGACCAACCGAGTGGCTTTTGTAATGGATATTTATGTCCACAATAACCCAACACGTTTCATCCATGCAGGAGGCTTCATCAGAGGATTGGTTAAGGTTACTGACAAAGGAAGGGGGGCTTTTTCTTTGAGCAAGTGCATATTTGGCTATGTTAAGAAACAATGTTGACTTTATACACTATACCATGAGGTGATTCTGAGCTTGTCCTTTCTGATTGTATTTTTTTAGATTCCCTTGGGTTAAGCTTTACCCCTCCTTAATATAAACAGCATTAGCCTACAACCTTTAGTTGGAAAAAGACAGCCACTTAGATACCTCAGGGAGACTTCTCTTTATAATACACAATAAAAACCAATGTTCATTATATACAATAACCTGCCTATATATTATCTTATGCGTGAGATAAGAATATTATTCATTTTAGTTGACTAAGCTTTATAGGTCTACTAATTCAGTAATTTTGTTCTTATTAGAGTTCATTGTTTGTTTATATTTTACTTGTCATATATTTAGAATATGGAGTACAGTTTTTGGCACCACTTCATAAAAAGGACATTTTAGAGGTGGAAAAGGTACAGAGAAGGGCAACAAAACTAATAAGGGGAATGGAGGGGCTAAGTTATGAAGAAAGACTAACCAAATTAAACTTATTTTCTCTCGATTACCTTATCCAGGGTCAGTATAAAACTTTGTCAAGTGAACTCTTTGTGCCAAGAGGTTTTCAACTGACAAGAGGACATCCCTTGAGTTTAGAAGTAAAAAGATTCAACCTTAAAGAAAGAAAACGGTTCTTCACAGTAAGATTGGTTAATCTGTGGAATTCTCCACCAAAGGAGGTGGTGGCAGCGGATTTGATAGATAAACTTAAAAATGCATATATTTTTAAATAAAAAGGGCATTCAGGGTTATCCTGGATAATTAGAGAGGGAGTATTGATCCAGGGAGGAGTCCGATCGCCAGTATCTGGGGTCAGGAAGGAATTATAATTTTCGCCTTTTTGAGACAAATTACAAGATTCACTTGTTTTTTTTTTTCTGTTTGCCTTCCTCTGGATCAATTAACAACAAATCCGCATATTGCAGATCAGAGGATATCTAAAAAGGTTGAACTTGATGGACTACAATTATTTTTTCAACCTCAATTACTATGTACCTATACTTTACACATGCTGATTTTTTTTGCAAAAACGCATTCACTTGTCATACCCAGTGTCACATGTACACATTCACATTTCTCACTCTGTGTTTCCTGACAGGTTTTGATATATTTTTTAAGGAACAGTACTGGATCATCATAGCTGTCACTCTGGGATATGTGAGCTTTTGCTCTCTGGTCATTTGCTGTTACCTGCGCAGGAGGAGGAGTGCGTTTTTATAATGTTTCTGTGTGTCAGCATGCCCGTTTGTCTATGTGTGTCTATGTCCTTGTGGAAAGTTTAAATCTAATAATGCTGATCTAGTTGTTATGTTAAACTAATAACTGACAGCCCTATTAAATTGCGATTCGGCCAATTGAATAGGGCTCTATTAAAGCACAGAGCATATTTTTTTACAGAAGTTTTTAGTTACTTCTATCCAAAAGCAAGGTCTTCACTAACTAAAAACTCTGTAAAAAATATGCTCTGTGCTTTTATAGAGCCCTATTCAATTGTCCGAATCGCAATTTAATAAGGCTGTAAGTATCTGTGTCTGACCCTGAACTGCCTACTCATCCCCATCATTTTCAATAAAATTGAAGGTATGTAAACATTTAGAGTCACTTTTTTTTAATTAAACAATTAATTACCAATCTTTACATCATGCATGTTTTGAACATTAAACAATCCACAAAGAATGAGTGTGGGAACCCAGTTTTGAAAATGTACATTAAAGGGACATGGAAGCTACCAAAATTGTTTTGCACAATAACATAGAGACTCTAAAATCATCTATGAAAGCAGTTTACATTTTTAAAACTGTTCAAGAATTGATTGAGATATTGGCATTTTTAGTTATTACTTGTTTAGACTTAAAGGGCTATTTACCTCACTGTAAGTGCTCTGAATGGTGTGAAAGTGCATGTATGTAAAAAATATAATTTTTTTAATTACACTAATAACAGTTAAGAAAACTAAAGTTTTAAGTCTTTTTACATAACAAAGTGTACCCTGCGAGGTCCTGGCAGTTTCATGTTTAATAACAAATGACAAGCCATGCGGTGAGAACACTGATTTATAGCAGCTTATCCCTGAACTCGGGAATAAATAAAGCAGTTAACCACCAACTGATCTGTTTAGGTGTTATTAGTATGGCATGGTCAGATATATAATTTAATGGTTAACTTTTTTTAAATCTATTTTTCTCACTACATTAGGCTGTAGCATGGGTCTGCCAGTGGGTTGTCAGTGACTCATGTAAACATAGATTTCATTTATTTGATTTATTTTTTTGCGAAAAATGCATGTTTTTCAAAAATGTAAAAAAGTATTTCAACATGCTTTTAGGAGATCTTTAGTGTGATGTGGTCCAAGTTGTACTGAATTAAGTGGCCCTGTAACAGCCCTACCACCAGAAATTGCATGGATAATGATGACTGAGAATGTGACTTTCCCACTTATATCTTAGCTTTATTGATTTATATATTCACTGCTAATTATGTATGGGTCAATAGTGATATTGTAATGACTCTTACAATTGAGCTCAAATATCAGTGGATCCCTTCAATAGTATTAATAAAATGTTTTATTTAATTTAATGGGCAACTCAACCAGAGAATAGGTATAAACTATAAGATAATTATGGACTCTGCAGTGCATTGGCAGTCACAGGCACTTATTTTTCATGTAGAGTTTCACACTTTTCCACACTTGTACTACAAATGCTTTACAGTCTGTAGTTTGAGTGGGAGGGTTATCTGTAGTTTGAATGGGAGGGTTATCTTATTGGGGCCTTATTCTGCCAATGAGTTCTAAGTTCTGTTTGGAGATGTTGTATTAATAGAAGTGAATGCAACACTAAAGTATCTGAATCCACTCTTTGTCATACTCTTCCCAGGTTTCTAATTCTTTTACAAATACAAAAGATCCCTCATCTTTAACATGAAACGGAATAATAAATAAACAATAGTTTAAAAAAAATGTCACCTTTAATTTTTAACTATGTAAAAACTCCATTATCAAGTCAAAGTTCTTCAAAAACTGATGATGGATTGAAATTAATAGAGAAAACTGAGTTAATTTGCCTGCAGTTCACAGGACTGCAACACTGTACGAGTTGTGTGTCTAACTCATTGTGCTTTTCTGTGTTTACTACTGCATACTTGTGTGTGTGTGTGTATATGTATTAACACTGCTATAATTGCATTTATTTGTCATTCTACTTTATTGTCCATATAGCTATATTAATATATAACATTGTCATGAATATTTTTATGCATGCTTGTATAAATCAAATTTCTCAAAACTTGTTACAGAGCGGAAGGCAAGGAGAGAGGCAAAAAACAGGTAATTGGGAACTCAAAAACACAACTTATCTCCAGACACACAAATACAGAATATGCTGCTATATTTCCCAATTGATATAACAGAGTCATGTGTAAAAAGATACTTAATGCAATAGGAGCCTAGATCTAGCTTTTATATGGACCTTTTTAGCGTATAATATGCTTTTAGAAGAAATAAATAACTGAAGAAAATAATGTCAACATAGCTCAAACAAAAGTTGAGATTGCGCACCACCACTTCCTAGTGCATATTAGTTATTTTATTTTAAATAGTTTGATAAAAGAAATATGACAAGATAAAACAGGTAAAATGGACACTCACATGCAATGAGGTGGTTCGGTAGCAGATATAATGAATCACCAGGAGGTCCTCTAATAATTCTTGCTTTTCCGTATATAGCGGAAATGCTTCTTCTAGGTACTCTCATATACTGTAGGTAATCAATATCCACGTAATAGAATAGGTAATTCTAACTAGCGGTAATGTCCAAAGACAATACGGGCATATGGGGTCATTGATGAAACCCCTTTCTCTTATAAACATATAACAAGGGTTAATAAACCCAAGTACTAATGTTAGTTAGAGAATGCCACACTTGGTTTGTGTATATAAGGAACAAACTACTCTACTTGGCTGACTCTAAATGAGATACATAATGCACTATCATTTGCACCAAACAGTGGTTGCTATACAATATTATAACATAAAATATAAAAAGTCTATACAATAGTCAATAAAATCAAATAAGTTTCTCCCCATAAGGGCTTTCTTAATGATATAATCATGGGTGCAATAATGCAACAAACATAGATGCATATAAATAATAAAAGTCACATTACTTCTGTGGCTTATGTATCGTAGTTATGCATGCTTGGCTCTTTGACCTTTACCTTCCCCTACCTCTGTGCAGGGTCACTGGCTTTTTGCTTTTGTTCCTTGAAGTGTCCTTATCCTAAAGTAAACATTGCACAAGGTAAATGATGTATGTATGATGGGTGTATGAGCCTGCTCAGTAATGTCCTCCCATTAATGTACATAATGCAAGCAACTAGTGGTTCTGCACTGAGGGTGGGGAAGCAGTACGTCAAAGAGCGTATCATGGATGCCTACAAGATCCCAGAATGATTTTTTTTAAAAAGTATCCAAATTATATTCAATGTCTTCTACTAAAAGGATACTTTAATGTGATTCTGCTACATTTCATTGTCTCTTTTTTTAGTTATAGATATTTTTCTTTTATTACCATTCTACCTGCCTGACTTATTTCCATCTCTCACTTGTCTCAGGTTCTTCAAGGTCAGTACAGCCAGGAATCTGTACACAGACTCTACTCTCAGCCATGAGCAAGGTGAGCGCATGCGTTCGAGAACCAAAGGTGAGTGCCAGGGGTACACGAGTGTGGACAACAAGTGTGAGCGAAACAACAGTGTGCTAGAGCTGCCTGTAAGCAAGAGTTTAGTGTGAGTATAAAATTAAAGGGCCACTGTAATTGCCAAACAATAAGGTATAATTTGATCATTTAATAACTAACTAGCAAAACAATCAGTACACATATATTTGAAAAGGCCATTTACAATAAGCATTGTGGCTTTCAACACATATACTTCTCTCCACACCCTGTTGGGTGTCCCAGGACCTACCCAGGAGGCTGTCCGAAAACAGATAAACAGATAAACAATGTGATGTTAATAGATAAAGACTCATATCAGGCTATCTCCATTGTGCATATCTGCCACCCCCCATACACTTGTTTGGGGTTTGAGAGAAGCAGATGTGCTGAAGTTCAAAACAATGAACTTATTAAGTAAACTAATATGCACTACAGTGGTCCTTTAAGTGAGTGGTCTAGGTTTGTGTGAATGGTTAATTACTATGGGCCTCATTCTATTATCGGCCGTAAATCGGCCGTAAGGCTACAATTCCTTGCGGGGGTTCTGTTAACTCGCGATTCTATTATCCGGCCCCGCAAGGATCTCCTCTTACGGCCGGCCGTATATCTTGCAACCGGCCGTAAGCTCAGAAATCTTTAAAGTCAAAAATAAATTCAAGACAGCACTGTAAAGCTCTGTAAATGCTAGGGGTCATATTGGGGGACATGAGGATTAAAAGTAACCCACTCTCAAGCTTGCACATCAGCCCAAACCCGAGTTTAAATTAACTGTTTATTTTCCGGCTGCGGCGTAGGCGGGTCTGAAGTGCTCCAAGCACTCTGGACTTTTTACATGGATATTTTACGGATATTAAAAATAAAATATTTTACGGATTTGAGTATAGGATAATTATGTGCTATTTTTTCTAACACCTAAAATCCCTTTATAGTCTTCTCAAAGTGCAGGATGGCTTTATTTGAGCTATTTTATGTGCTTAATTGGTGCTAGCGGGACCTCTTTCCTGCAAGTAAGCTGCGGCTCGCTTTTAGCCTTGCAGAGAGGTTTCCCGGAGCAATTGAATTGCAAAACTCTTGCGGCCGTTTTAGATCAAAGGCTTTCCTCTGGCGCAAGCGGCCGCAAGAGAAAGCAAGGCACCGGCCGCAAGCCTGCCGGAGCCTCCGGCCGTAAGGGAATAGAATAGCAGAATAGCTTGCGGCCGGTCCTTGCGGCCCCGCAACGGCTGCGGCCGCTAATAGAATGAGGCCCTATGTGTCCATGAAAGAATTCAATCTACATGGAAAAGATGTGCGTCAGTGCAGTGATTGTGCAAGTTGTGGTATTTGTAAGTTTCTTGTACATACAAGTTTTATGTATCCATGCAAGAGTGTTGTGTGTATACAAGGGTTAATGGTGGAGCTACTTCTGGTGCAGCATGTGTAAAGCACCAGGTCCCACAACAGGATAGAGGCCCTCTGCTACTGGCAAGGGCCTGAGGTAAATTGAAACTCTTAGGCCTCATTCAATTGCAAGCCCGCAGATTGCGTCCTACAGGCCGAGTGTCTGCGTGCTTGAGATTTGCTACAATTACAGAGCGATTCAATTGAACAACTTAAGCCGATACCGTAAACCATGCAATCCTGGAACTACCAATTTAGAAACAGCCAATAGTAAATGAGACTGTCATCATTAGGTCAGTAAAACATGGAGGTTACATGTCAATCAATTAGCGATATGCCATCAGACTCGCAATCCTGCAATGTACAAAATTATAAAAATGAATGGCAATACTGTTCTAGTCCATGTGGGTGGCGTGATCTGTATTAACTCATTGATTCCTGAGATTGATATGACACCGAAATGACACATAACAAAAAAAATAATTCTAATGCCTGTCATTGCTTTCCCTGTCTTTTAAAGTGCAGTATTGATTTTTTTTATTGCGTTTACAATTCTACAAACAGGGGTTAAACCCCCTTGTATTTACGGGTGTAAAAATATTTTCGGGCTTAAGGAATTGTAGCAATTGAATAGCGATTTGCGATTGTAACTCTTGCGGTCTTGAAAGATCGAAGGCTTAGATGGGCTGTAAGTTATGGTTGTACCAACTAGAGGGATGTTCAGCCCGTGACCAGTAGATCGTGTGCGGATCGCAAAAAGACGCCAATTGAATAGTAAATTAGTTTACAGGCTACATTACGGACTCCTGTATGCTACAATTTATCAATTAAATGAGGCCCTTAATGTATTAGTTGTTGTTGTTGGGGACAGATGATTATTTTATAGAAAGTAGATCGGCCTAGGCATGATCTGACCATTTACAAATATTTGAGCTTTTTTGGTATTTTAGGGGTGTATAGAGACAGGGCCCTCTATTCATTAACTCCGACACTGACAAGGGTTGTGTATCTATGCAATGTAAATGGAAAAGTTATGCATAAGTGTATGACTCATGTATACGCAAGGCACGTTTGCACATGGAAAAAAATACTACATGGGAACATATGTTAAAGTGACACATTTTAAGCTATATTTAATAACATTAACTTTTTCTATTTATATGATATTAAAAGTGAAATTGATCAGAATTGCTTATCTCTTGGACTCAGTAGAACCCGAAGTGAAATTATCGGAAATCACATATCAGAATGTCAAAGAGGTTACTCCTAATGGAATCCATAATGATCAGTTGTCAGAAAACAGTTCCTTTCTGGATGTTTCTGGGGGTAAGTTATGCTGGCACTAGGCTAAGGTGACCAGATCTCCTTTTTAAAGGATCTCTGTATTTCAAGAAAAAAATGTGCCTGTTTGTGAAGTTTGTAACAAAATAAAAACATTAGCAGAAGTGTGAGCTATAAACATAAAACATGTTTGAGTCAAAATCAGACTTTGTTTATGAGTAGAATAATTAGTTTTGTGTGAACTACATCACTGCCTGGCAGCTGGATCATTGAGTGTTTGTTTATTTATCTATCAATGGAGGGAGGAGTTGGGTGGAGAGAAAGAACAGAAGGTTTTGTTCGAAAATTGGATCAGATTAAACATGACGACAAACCATTCCCCATCACTGGCCCAAAAGAAGACTGCTTGCATCAGCTATAGCTCTTCAGAAATGTGAACACCCCTCTCACATATACAGCTTTGACAAATGTATCATGGATTAATTTTTTTTTTCCTACTTAATTCTGCTCTTCAGGCTCACATTTTTCTTATATAAAAGAAATTGTGTACAATTATATAGAAGAGTTAATTAACTAAATTAAGCATTATAATAAAGAATAGTTAATAAATGAAATCCAATATAATTGTATATGACAGGTAAAAAGTAAATGTATGATTGTATAGAATAGTTAATAAATCAAATACCACATAAGGATATAGAGTGGTTAATAAACTAAATGCTGCATACTTGTGTAGAATTGTTAATAAACTAGATTAAGAATCATTGCATAGAATATCTAATAAATTAAATGCTGTGTAACAGTTAATAAACAAAATGCTGTATAATCACACATAATAGTTGTGGTAATTGCGAGTTGTCATCACGCAATGTTAAAACTACCCGGGGCTGGGTTTGTAGAGGCCCACAGAGGGGGGAGAAACTCGCAATGAGCGCCAAAGGCGCTCATCGCATGGCCCGTAATGAAAAGGGTGAGGCTAGCAACCCCAGCTAACGATCTCCTCAGCCCCCATTTCCTCAGCCTCACCAGAAACCTTTCCCAGCCCCATCCCCAATCCCTGTGGCCATCAACATTTGGACTTCATTTGCTAAAATATTAGCATGTATTAAGAAGGGTATAGAAGCCAGGGAAGTAAATATAATTCTGCCACTATACAAATCCGTAGTACGCCCATGTTTGGCATATGGAGTACAATTTTGGACACCACTTCATAAAAAGGACATTTTAGAGCTGGAAAATGTACAGAGGGCAACAAAACTAATAAGGGGAATGGAGGGGCTAAGTTATGAAGAAAGACTAACCAAATTAAACTTATTTTTTCTAGAAAAAAGGCGTCTAAGAGGAGATATGATTACCTTATATAAATACATCCAGGGTCAGTATAAAGATTTGTCAAGGGAGCTTTTTGTGCCAAGAGGTTTTCAACTGACAAGAGGGCCACCTTTGAGGTTAGAAGTAAAAAGATTCCACCTTAAAAAAAGAAAAGGGTTCTTCACAGTAAGGGTGGTTAATCTGTGGAATTCTCTACCAGATGAGGTGTTGACAGCGGGATCGATAGATAGACTGGATTCATTTCTAATTAAAAAGGGAATTCAGGGTTATCATAAATAATTAGAGAGGCAGTATTGATCCAGGGAGAAGTCCGGTCGCCAGTGTCTAGGATCAGGAGGGATTATTTTATTTTTTTTATTTTATACAACTAATTAATTGGTAGTTGATCCGCGGATTGCGGATCGGAGGGGATCTTGAAGGGTTTAACTTGATGGACTGAGGGTCTTTTTTCAACCTTAAATACTATGGGCCTCATTCTATTAACGGCCATAGGAGATGCGGGGCCGCAAGGACCGGCCGCAAGCTATTCGGCTATTCTATTCCCCTCCGGCCGGGGATTCCGGCAGGCTTGCGGCCGGCGCCTTGCTATCCCTTGCGGCCGCACGCGCCGGAGGAAAGCCTTTGATCTAAAACGGCCGCAAGAGTTTCGGACGCAAGAAAAGCCTGGTTGCTATTCTATTGCTCCGGGAACCATCTCTGCAAGGCTAAAAGCGAGCCGCAGCTTACTTGCAGGAAAAAGGTCCCGCTAGCACCAATTAAGCACATTATAAAGCCATAATAAAGCCATCCTGCACTCTGAGGAGACTATAAAGTGATTGTAGGTGTTAGCAAAAATAGCACAACATTCCCCTATACTCAAATCCGTAAAAAAAAAAAATGTTTTGGAAATGTGAAATATCCATGTAAAAAGTCCAGAGGGCTTGGAGCACCTCAGACCCGGCCACGCTGCGTCCGGAAAATAAACAGTTAATGTAAAGTCGGATTTGGGCTGATGTGCAAGCTTGAGAGTGGGTTACTATTAATCCTCATGTCCCCTAATATGATCCCTAGCATTTACAGAGCTGTACAGTGCCGTCTTGAATTTATTTTTGACTTTAAAGATTTCTGAGCTTACGGCCGGTTGCAAGATATACGGCCGGCCGTAAGAGGAGATCCTTGCGGGGCCGTTTAATAGAATTGCGAGGTAACGGAACCCCCGCAAGGAATCGCAGCCTTGCGGCCGTTTTACGGCCGATAATTGAATGAGGCCCATAGTAACTATGTAACTATGTAACTTCCCTGCCTCTGCAGCAGGCACAGAGAGACAGGATCAACTTAAGAAGACCAGAAGAGGGTATAGTACAGAGAAAAAGTACAGAGAAGGGCAACAAAACTAAGGGGAATGGAGGGGCTAAGTTATGAAGAAAGACTAACCAAATTAAACGTATTTTCCCTAGAAAAAAGGCTTATACGAGGGGATATTATTACCTTATTTAAATACATCGAGGGTCAATATAAGGCTTTGTCACGTGAACGTTTTGTACTAATAGATTTTCAACTGACAAGAGGACATCCCTTGAGGTTATAGGAAAAAAGATTTCACCTTAAAGAAAGAAAAGGGTTCTTCACAGTTAGGGTGGAATTATCTACCAAAGGAGGTGGTGACAGCGAATTTGATAGATAACTTTAAAAAGGATTTATATATATTTTTGAATAAAGAGGTCATTCAAGGTTATCTTAGATAACTAGCAAAGGAATATTGATCCAGGGAGAAATCGTATCCCTAGTCTCTGGGGTCATTAAGGAATTTTGCTTTTTGCCCCCCCTTATGAGACAATTGGCAAAGTCTCAATGTTTTTTTTTTTTTCTGTTTGCCTTCCTCTGGATCAATTAACAATTATTAACAAATAGTCCACATATAAAAACGATCAGAAGAGATGTAAAATGGTTGAACTTAATTGACTAAAGGTCTTTATTCAACCTCAAATACTATGTAACTATGTAAGCATGCGTGAAGGTGCTCATCGCGAGGCCTGTAAAGTAGAGGGGGGAAGAAGCCTGCATTGTATGTCAAACAACAGCATTGCAAGGCTTAAAATTTTTATACCGTCACTTTTGACGGGCAAGTCGCTAGTTGTATAGAATAGTTAATAAATGAAATACTATATTATTGTATAGGATTGTTAATACAATAAATGCTGTATAATTGCATAAAACTATTTCAGTATATACAAACATCCCACACAGAGATGGCCTGTCACGACCCAGAGATGAGGGGCTCAGTACACTTCTAATTCTCCTACTGTAACTTATAGGAGCAATCTGCAGGTTGTGAATTTCTATTCATCTTAGCACCCAGCAATTCAGATCAGCACATCACTCATGCAGACCCATTAAATTCCAAGCCCGTAGCGGCAACTGTACACCCCTCAAAGCCTGCGGGCTTGAAATTCTGCTGTTTTACAGAGCTATTTCATTCAACCATGCTGCAACCTACGGGCCGGAGATGCAAACCCGTAAACCATTCTTGCGCACGTTGCATGTGCAGCCATGAACATAATTAATCAGTCAAACACGTAGTTACGGCTTTAGACGAGCCAATGACAAAAGAAAGGTTGGATTTCAAAGCCTTATGGGTTTCAATTACGGGTTTCGATCGGACTAGCATTCCAGAAATAGTGCAATATTATTAAATCAGTAAATATGATATTCTAGTCCATGTGAGTGCCATTATATGTAGTAACACATTGATTGCCGGGATCGATATATCACGGAAATTAAACTGAAAATAAAAGTATTGCAGATCTGCTATTAATTTTAATATCTAACATCACTTTCCCTTTAATTATAAGTACAGTAATGTGTTGATATTTGTATTTACAGTATTACAGATAGGACTTTCACTCCCTCTCTAATACTCATTGGCTTTTTGGTGCGGGTTTGTACGCCAGTGGATTCCTAGCAATTTAATTGGGATTTTCAAACATAACATTTACGGGCTTGACAGATGAATGGATTTGCGGCAACGGAGTTCAGATTTCGACAGCAAGTAGGGTTTTTCCGCATCTAACCTGCAGGTCGTTTGCGGGTAGCTGTAAGAGGCCAATTTAATAGCCGTAAGTCTTACGGGTCTCGTTACTCGGTTACGAAATTTAATAAGGCTGATGGAGTAGCAGAGAAATCAGACAAACAACACCATTTCTTAGTACAGAGGCAGACTGAGACTTTATTATTCCTTACAAAAGAGACTTTACACCGTACCAAAAGATCTACCTCCCCACGCCTTCCTCTCCCGACATTCTTTTCTGTGAGATATTCCTGATCTGATATGTGTCTCAGTCCATAGGTTGGGGGGCGGGTCAAATTGCTCTTCTCTGGTTTTACAATATTATGTGCTTATATGTGCTATTGGGGGAGGGAAACATCCAATATATTTCACAAACTACAATAGAAAATAAATATGCAAATGAACTAAGCAACAAGATATTCACATTAGTTGCTTTTAACATAACATTGAATGTCCATTTTGATAGCCTTGCGTTTAGCAATCTGATGTGTAAGAGTCCCAGATAACAGGGTTACTTGTGGTATGCAGGGGGGTCCCATCCTGCCTCCCAAATCAGTCATGACATGGCCCTGCAGCATGCCAGAAATACCTGGAGCAAATGTACACGACCATAACATTGGAAAGACAGCTCGTACATTTCACACTCACACATAAATACTTCCACAGGAATTCAATTTACATAACATGGAGACCACAATACACACATCGCACTACTATATGTCAGCCTATTCGTGGGAAAATTGGAAGAGGAATTCATGAAAACTTACTAAGCCCTGGTCTACCTTCGCAACATCTGGATGAACAGAGAAGAGAAACTTCAGTCACCATCTAAAGAGATCTTGGATCCCAGGAAAATAACATCTGTCACTGAATTGATTTCTTCCCCATCTATTTGCCAGGAAAGTCCAGTGTTAGCCTTAGAGCAACAGAAAACTATATCAGTGAAGATGATACCTTTGAGAAAGGGGCTATGACCTTGAAATCTTGCAATCCAATCCTATTTAGTTAGCCATAAAAGATATCATCTCCACTGAAGTTGTTTTCTGTTGTTCTAAGGCAAAAGCAGAGGCGCTCAATCAGAGAACGAACTAACCTTAATAGGTTAGTTCTATGGACATGATACGCCACTCTGAGAGCAACCTCTTTTAGTCACTTGTGCCCTTCACAGGGAGAAATATCCTGAAGTATATCAGTCCCGTCTCACCTAATAGAGTGACCCAGCCCCGAAATAGCAGATCAGAAGAGGAAATGAAACATTCTGTGAGTCATGTTTTTGTCTGACATGCATCAGAGACCCCGATAACTGAAAACATATATGTGTTAGTGCAATATTTAGAGGAGCCCCCCCCACCTTGAACAGGGATACACTATTTATATATATATATTCAAAATCCATCACTCAAAAAGCAACGCACACAAGGACATCAGACATCTCCTAATGAGGAATTGTGGTAAAAGTCTTACTTAAAGTCCCCCCCCCCCTAAAAAAATGCACTTGTTTGTGAAGCTGTAACAAACTACCTTCATCTGCAGGTGTGTTAGTAATGAAACAGACATACAAATATTTGTTTACAGAAAATCAGATGTCTTTGAAGTATCTGCTCAGTAATTGATGATTTAGTCTTGTCTAGTTGGATCATGAAGGGTGTTTTTTTATCTGTTGGTGAAAGCAAGCTGCTTGCATCAGCTGATAAAAAACTTACTCTCCAGAAATGTAAATGCCCCTCTCACACACCACACATATATATTGAACAGGTGATATGGTTTTAACGATAGGAGATGGGTTACAACAAATGTTGAGATAGATGAATAGATAGATAGATGACTGTGTTCTCATTGTGCTCACTGTGTTCTCTGTGTTTATATTATAGATGAAGACTCCTATCTAGAGCCAAATGCTGAAGATAAAGTGTCTGAAGGTAAGAAAAAGGGTAGAAATGGTGTGAATAAAGCTGATAAATCAGATCTGGATGCACCCCATTTGTATCCTAAAGGACCATGATGTCTCACACACACACTAAATAAATAGTACATTTGTGTTCACATTTGAATGTCTAAAACAAATTAAAAAAAACTTGTTTCATGCCAAGAATTCTGAGAAATTCAGTTATTACACTGCATTCTGGGAAACTTGCAATCCATTTCAAACATGGCTTCCCTTAAGCATATGCCTGCTGTATCACACAGCTTTGAGCAAAGCTAAGGTTGGATTATACACAAGCTAGGAATCCCACCCACGTACAGCTGTTTCAAGGTTACTGCCTCTCATCAGCGTGGAGCCGTATCCATAGCTTGTGTAGTGGATTTTTCAAGGAGGTAATTTACCACAACAATCATTTAATTTATGGTGGGCAAAAGAGCGGCTTGCTTAACAGTTTCACACAGCAGTCTCTCTTTTCACTTATTGTCAGCTCCACTGACAGAGATGTCTGCAGTTTCCTTTCTTTCTCTGCAGGCCTCCCTGACTCCAGCCTTTCAAAATGGCCCTGCCTTTCTTACTGCTAGAAACAGTCCATAAACAGTGGCTTAGGACCCAAACAACCTTGCAAGCCAATATTATAGCCAACTACCTTTAACATTTAGCCAGTTTGTGGCGAAACAGAACTGTTTGATCTCTCAGGTCCATATAATTTGTGAGTTAGATAATCTGTCCCCTCAGCAGTACTTAGTAATGGTTTTTGGAACTCATAGTATAATTTAAATGACACTTTAGTGAATAGCCATCTTTTGGGGGAAGCTCTAATATATTTTTCCTGTTTTGGATTATTACGTTTTCACATTTTAGTTGCTTGAATGGTGTTTTGGTTTTTAATCACTGGCCTTACTTTTATTGTCACACCACTCTATTAAGACAATTTCTGGCTGTTCCTGCATTATGTGACTATTAATAGGGTATTTTAGCTAGTTTGTAGGGCACACCATAGCCCTCGGATAGGAGGTCCCAAATGTGACATAGGCTCCTAAGATTGTGATTCATAGTCCCTATTAGATTAAGGATTTCCAGACAGCTTGTGGGGCATACCATAGCCCTTGAGTTAGGAGGTCTCTGTAATGAGACATAAGATTTCCCTCCTAAATATTGATATAGGAGTTGTGGTTTATACATTTATGGTCTAATAATTATATTATTGGTCAGGTTAATTTGCTTTATTACTTGATAACACATTATCTCTTCATACTGATTGTAATTATAGCAACCATTGTTGTTAGGACATGTTTTTTCTGTTCCCATAGACGCACTCATCAAGTATGTGATATTGTTGAACCAGCATATACCTGAGTATTATTATCAGACTTTTTTATGCTATGGATTCTTTCTTAGTTTCTATATAATAAAGGTTAATTTCATTTTTTATAGTTAATATTAAATGATATTGGATGGAGTCAATTACAAAGAAGGACCACCATTACCTTGTCAGCACCCTAGACACCTGTCATTTCTAACCCATGATGAAGTGGAACTTTTTGACATGAAGAACAAACAAAACAAATAAACAGAGCCACAAAGATGAGAGATAAAGCAAGATGCTTATAGGAGAATATATACTAAACTGAGTAATGCTGTCCCTTTCTTCTCCAACAGGAGACTGTTATGAGAATGCCAAACAAGAAATAATTGATAAAGAGGGATCAGAAGGTAAAGTTATATCATACGATGGGCAGAAATATATCTGGACAAATATCCTAAATAGATATCCTCTGTTTTTAGACGGAGACTGTTACGAAAACGCAAGTGAAGAAATAAAAGATGGCTCAGAAGGTAATACTATATATATATATATATATATATATATATATATATATATATATATATATAGGTCTTGTACTTTTGAAAATTTGGAATATAATTGAAAATTAGTTACATTCACCTCTTAATCATGAATGAATGGAATAACCCTTAACTTTAGATGTGCTATAGGTTAAAATGTATGTATGAAAACAGGCTGAGCCAATTAGAGGCTTCTATTTCTGAAAGTGCCAAACATGTGTATCACACAGGGGAAATAGGGAGGCATGAAAATGATGTACAATTAAGCTGTGATTGCTCAACTGTGGTTATAATACTAACTACACAGCAATAAATTATATTTATCTGGCGATTTCAGGCTCACAATCGTACGAGGACATGAAGGGTTCAATTTACATAAAGAGTGAAACAGAACAGACTCCCAATGAGAAGGATGAAGGTGAAGTTTTTTTTTTGCTCTACTAGACATAACCCAAAAAAGTAATATATATATATATATAATACTATATACAATTATTATTTACTAGATAGATTCTGTATATGATACATTTTGTGGATGTTAATACACAAACATGTAGAATCATATATTAAATGGAGCTGCTGTTTGGATCAGTCTTGAAGCTTCAAGATGAAAAGAAAAATTTGCACAAAGCAAAGTTATTACAGTGAAACGCGTGGAGACATTGCCACAATGATTGTTACTTGATAACACTACCATCATCACGTTGCAATGCCACCTCATCGTGAGCCAAGAGCTGCTGCTACCAACTATCAACTGGATGAACTAAAGTATTACGTAAGGTTGCAATATGTTTGCACAAAAGATTGTTTTTTATTTCATCTGGAAAACTTCATGACTGATCCAAGTGACCATGCCTTTTATTCTATATGTATGACTGCCAAGAGACTGAAAAGACTAGCTCGGTCATTAAGCTCTAAATATAAATAAGTAATTATCTGATTTCTCAGACCAGTGAAGTGTGCTCTTTTCACTTCAATTATAATGGGCAAAGGTTTTTTTTTTAAATAAAATAAAAATACAGCCTTACATTCTTAGGGCCTCATTCTATTATCGGCCGTAAATCGGCCGCAAAGCTGCGATCCCTTGCGGGGGTTCCGTTATCTTGGAATTCAATTATATGGCCCCGCAAGGATCTCCCCTTACGGCCGGCCGTATATCTTGCAACCGGCCGTAAGCTCAGAAAACTTAAAACGCAAAAATAAATTCAAGACGGCACTGTACAGCTCTGTAAATGCTAGGGATCATAATGGGGGACATGAGGATTAATAACAACCCCCTTTCAAGCTTGCACATCAGCCCAAATCCGAGTTTACATTAACTGTTTATTTTCCGGCCGCAGCGTGGGCGGGTCTGAGGTGCTCCAAGCACTCTGGACTTTTTACATGGATTTTTGACATAAATTAAAAAATATTTTTTTTACGGATTTGAGTGTAGGGGAATGTTGTGCTATTTTTGCTAACACCTACAATCACTTTATAGTCTCCTCAGAGTGCAGGATGGCTTTATTTCTGCTTTATAATGTGCTTAATTGGTGCTAGCGGGACCTTTTTCCTGCAAGTAAGCTGCAGGTCGCTTTTAGCCTTGCAGAGAGGGTTCCCGGAGCAATAGAATAGCAACCGGGATTTTCTTGCGGCCGAAACTCTTGCGGCCGTTTTAGATCAAAGGCTTTCCTCCGGCGCGAGCGGCCGCAAGGGATAACAAGGCACTGGCCGCAAGCCTGCCGGAATCCCTGGCCTGAGGGGAATAGAATAGGCAAATAGCTTGCGGCCGGTCCTTGCGGCCCCGCATCTCCTACGGCCGTTAATAGAATGAGGCCCAAATTGTTATGTTTAATTTTGCTTTACTGCAGGGAAATATTTGACATTTTCCTAACAGGATTAGTTACTTGGGAAGGACGTCAGATGCAGATAAGACTATTATTCGGATACATTGAAATGCTAACGCTAAGTTGTGGCACTTTACAAAAAGATTACATGGAAGTGCAACACACAGTAGGATATCTCTCCCCCTTAGATCCCAGGCCTAAAATGGTCCAGGAAATAAAGCAGAGCATGCTAAAATTAAGATTTCTAGATTTATTTTTTCTGCACAGCTGATATTTATGTTTGTTACATACAAATAAGTGATATTTTGCTCAAACTACCGCTGTCCTTTAATGGAATTTAAAAACAATTTCCATGTGTTAAAGTTCAAAATAAGCATGTTTGCAATTTCTTGTTCTTTTTTTAAGAAATAAGGATTAGTGGCATAAAACTAATTTGCCTCTTTGTCTCCATGCTGACTGCTATAAATCAATGTAGGGTCACACATGCTCAGAACCTCATTAGCATATACAAAAGCTTAAGTCAGTGAAGCACCAAGACAAGCAAAGTGCTTCTCAGAACAACAAGCAAATCCAGTAAACTCTATACACATTTCAGGAAGGAAATGGTCATGAGATATTAAGTATTAAATTAAAAAGTGGAATTCTAAATCAATCATTAAATGTCACCTTGGTTGCTTAATTAATTGTATCCTCCTCAATGTACACTTCACTTATTCCTAAAATAGGGCAACAGATTATCAGCTTCTGGAACCTCTCCCTTTCTTCCTTTTCTCTCCCAACATATATATAGGTTGGGATACATTAAATATAACATCAAACACATACAAATATCCATAAAACGAACCCAAAAAGGTGCCAAAATGAGTGCTGCCGACACTGGGGGCCCTTGTCCATTAAGGGAGCCATGAATGCCAACATGTACTGTGACATACTGAAGCAAAACATGATCCCCTCCCTTTGGAGACTGGGCCACAGGGCAGTATTCCAACATGATAATGACCCCAAACACACCTCCAAGACAACCACTGCCTTGCTAAAGAAGCTGAAGGTAAAGGTGATGGACTGGCCAAGCATGTCACCAGACCTAAACCCTATCGAACATCTATGGGGCATCCTCAAATGGGATGTGGGGGAGTGCAAGGTCTCTAACATCCACCAGCTTTGTGATGTCATCATGGAGGAGTGGAAGAGGACTCCAGTGGCAACCTGTGTAGCTCTGGTGAACTCCATGCCCCCTGAGGGTTAAGGCAGTGCTGGAAAATAATGGTGGCCACACAAAATATTGACACTTTAGGCCCAATTTGGACATTTTACTCACTTTTGTTGCCAACGGTTTACACAATAATGGCTGTGTGTGGAGTTATTCTGAGGGGACAGCAAATCTACACTGTTATACAGGCTGTACACTTACTACTTTACATTGTAGCAGTGTCATTTCTTCAGTGTTGTCACATGAAAAGATATAATAAAATATTGACAAAAATGTGAGGGGTGTACTCACTTTTGTGAGATGCTGTGTGTGTGTGTATATATATATATATATATATATATATATATATATATATATATATATATATACATTATATGTGTTCATATGCCAAATTAGTAATATATATATATATATATATATATATATATATATATATATATATATATATATATAGTGTGGGTATTCTATTGGGGGGGGGGGGGGCAGGGGCATTGAGAATTTAAACAAAGAGTTTTGAGTAGCACTGGGTGCACCGCCGATAGATCCGCCCCTGCTTCCTGTCCTGGGAGTAGAGTTGAATTTTCCCCCTAGATTATTTGGGGCTCCTACACCCATGAATAGGGAAAATGAAAGTGATAAAGATAAATTACTCATCTTGGTGTCACTATACATATTATATTGTTATAGCGATCTGATCTTTTACTGTTACAGACGCTGACTCTTATGAGAACATGCAGACTCCTATATATGCCCTCCCTAACCACTCCTTGAACAGCCTCAATAAACCAGCAGAGGAACAGCCGGCCTCGGTGTGCCAGGACAAGAGCCCATCCTGCAGCCTCAGTGGAACGCCATTGGGTCAGCGTCAAAGAACGACCTCTGAGCTTACAAAGATAAGTACGTTTTAACTGCAGCTCTTTAAGGGATTATAACTGCAAACCATACAGAATAGGTTACCAAGGTCCCTAGTTTATATGAGACAAACTTCAATGGTTTGAGATATGTTTCTAATCCTTATTACTGATTTCTGCATTTCCTTAAACAGCCATATAGTTGTTTTTTTTTGTATTTCCACTTCATAAAGCAAGGCTCCTTAATCAATAACACATGCCATGGAATCCATGCTGATGAGAAAAACATAACAATAATACATAAATAGCTTTTTTATTCTTCTCTCTACCCAGAATGCTTATAGTGACATAGTGGAAGTTTCAAATATGGTATAATTTAAATCTATAGGTAACACTATAAACCCTAGAGATGACTCTGATACTGGGAAAGATTGAAGGTACGCAGAGATGGGGACAACAGAGTCGAAGATGGATAGATGAGGTCATTGAAGCAATGAATATGAGTTTGAGGGAGCTCAGAGGGGCAGTGGCTGACAGATGTGCCTGGTTTGCTGCCGTCCATAGAGTCGGACATGACTGAATAAATGAACCATAACAACAAATACATTCAATTGAATGTTATTAAAAACATTTTTCCAGCTGTTGTAGTTTAGTCATTCAGTCATGTCCGACTTGCTGTGACCCTGTGGACTGCCCATCTGAGCTCCATTAAGCTCATGTTGATTGCTTCAATTACCTCATCTATCCATCTCCGCCTCTGCCATCTCTTTCTACATACCCCTTCAATCTTTCCCATCATTAGATGGGAATCCTGTCTTCTCATGATATGGCCAAATTATTTGAGCTTCAGCCAAATGATCATATCTTCCAGTGAACCAGTTAAACAAAGAAAAGGGTTCTTCACAGTTAGGGTGGTTAAACTGTGGAATTCTCTACCAAAGGAGGTGGTGACAGCGAATTCGATAGACAACTTCAAAAAGGGGTTAGATATATTTCTGAATAAAGAGGGCATTCAAGGCTATCCTAGATAACTTGCAAGGAATATTGATCCAGGGAGAAATTTGATCGCCAGTTTCTGGGATCAGGAAGGAATTTTGCTTTTTTTTCCCCTTATGAGACAATTGGCAAAGTTTCAATGAGGTTTTTTTTATGTTTGCCTTCCTCTGGATCAATTAACAATAATTAACAATTAACAATAATAATAAATAGTCCAAATTAAAAAGATCAATAGAGATCTAAAAAGGTTGAACTTGATGGACTAACTCTTTATTCATTCTCCAATACTATACTATTAATAATTATTTAATCAATAATTTAATTAATAACTAATCCGCATATTGCAGATCAGAGGAGATCTTAACAGGTTGAACTTGATGGACTGAAAGTCTTTTTTCAACCTTAATTACTATGTAACTATGTAACTATGTAACAGTTTGGCTTGATTTCCTGAAGTACTGATTTATTAGATCATCTTGCAGCCCAAGGGACTCTAAGTAGACTAACATTGTAGTTTGACATTTCAAGCTGTCAGTCAGTTTTTCTCATCCAACCCAATTATATTGTTAATTGAGATATGATTGGCATTAAATACCGATAATCCCCTGAGGCAATAGGACCGTTGCTTTCCATGCAGTCACCTGCAAAATGAGCATGTCTGGTCTCTTTTTGTGCAGGAGACTGCACAGTAATTCATGTCAAAAATCTTTCATTAACAAAAGAGTAGTGTCACAATCCAGTAGAGGAGGGTCTGCTTTACCCCCCAAAACACCTTCCTTCAGCTACAGATATTCTCACTCAGGGTCATGAGGGTGAGGGCTTCTTGGTGCCCGGAGGTCATTCCAGGATCTTCAGCAGGAGAATCAGGAACACAGGATCAGCATAACCGGCATAATCTGCTCTTCAGTGGGCATGAAAAGGCCAAAGAGACCAATCCTATCTGCAGAGCTCATCCGGTTCTCTATCCCCTTTTTCTAGCAGCATCAGTTTGGGATGCTAAGTGATTACGGCCCATTTCCTCAATGAACCCCAACATTTCTACAGTATGAGTCCCAAAGACAGCATATCTTTATTTGTCAATTCACCTATTTCTATACCATTCTTACAATTTCTATACCATTCTTACATGCCAAACATCAAAGAACAATTGCAGAATCTACCCCCTTTGAAATACCTTAATTTCCCACAGGTGTGCTCAGGCTATATGCCAAGGAGTCTATTGCCCAGCGTTCAGCTATCTCTGGTCAGGAGCTGGACACAGCAGGGGATGATAACATAATGTGAGCCCCGAAGCCAGAATGTCTGGGTGGGGGTTTAAACTGAGTAGTTGAATATTTTTATTTTTTAGTTGTACTTTAAAAAACTACACAAAACATAACAGCACTAAAAATGAAAAATGGACCCAGAGCCCTCAAATGACATGGTGGTAAGGGGCTTTGGGGGCCAGGGCATACAAATAGGGCTTGGGTGAAAACACCTCATGCAATATTACAACTCAGCAAGTGACATAGTCTTTTTCAGTGTCCTTATGGCCATTACAATAGCCCTTTAATCCATCTGGCCACATTGCTAGGGTCCAGTGGCCAGATCTAAAAAGCCTTGTATTCCTGGGGATTTTGACAATACACTTTTGGGCTGTGTAGAGCCGTCGGCTGTGGTGGTCAGAGGAGTCCCACCCTGGCCCGAAAAATTTAGTTTTTACAGGTAGAATCTCTGTTTGTGTGTGGATCAGAAAGGTTGACTGACAACTCAAAATGGGAAAGTTCCATGTTAGTTTACTGTAGGAAAATGCTAATTTTTTAATAACATCTAATTGATGAAGTACCTGTTATTGCCTGTGGTTTTAAATTATATCATAATATGTCACCATAAAAAACCTATTATATATATTGTATGTAGGTGTCTGAAAAAGTAAAGTCGCCACTTGCTGCAAGGCAAGCACTATATATACTTTGGACATTAAGGTTTGCTGTTTCCAATATTGTGCAAAGATCGCTTATTTCAGCTTTGTATTTCTGTCCTGACAGATGGTGATTTTTACATGTCTTATGAAAGCAGCAAGGCGTGAGGGCAGGACACAGGTGGAAAAACAAAAGTGGAATCCAGAGGAATAAGACACATCTGCAGAGCATTGCAACTTTAGATCTCTCCTTGGAGAAGAAGCATGCAGATCACCACTCAGTACAATTGTACACAGTCAAGTCCTACAGTTTTCATATGCTGCAATGCCCGAGTCTGCCAAACATGCTGCCACCATACTCTGCACTATGGTATCTGCAAAACCTCCAATGTAATGCACTTGCACTGTCAGATCATCAATCTATCAAGCTCTGCACTTTCAGAGCCTGCAGAAAATTGCCTCCAACATAATCTGAATTATCAGAAGTTGAGGAACATTTCACCATCAAATATGGTATTGGTAACACCTGAAGAACATCACATCATCAAACTCTGCCGAACTCAGCCACGGATCTTTGCCTCATAATGTTCTACATTATCAGATCATAGAGAGCATTTCTACATCAAACAAGAGACTATGAGAGACAGCAAAACATTACTCCATCAGAAGACTACAAAAAAGAGCTTACAGAACATTGACCCAAGACGGGTTCTAGAACTTGCACAAAACACCTCTCCAACATATACTAGAGGTTACAGAATTCCTCTCAATTTCTGTAGCTCCAGAGCATTGTTTGATTAATATCCAAGGGTTGTGGCCTTCCAGGACATTACCATATAAAATTATCCCTTTCTAGATCTTTCAGACTATTAGCGCCTGTAAATAGGCAAAATGATGTTTTTAGAAAGTTGAAAAAAATCAAATGCAATATATTAATTGATGTATTACTTTTTATATGCACCAACTGTCAGATACTTCAGGATAACTTCCAATGGCCGCTTGATTTGGACAATCTGGTTTTAAGTGAAAACACCTCTGTTCTTCTAAGCCACCCAAATGCCTCTCTTCTGATGGAAAGACGTCCACGTATTCAGGTTCATTCCACTTTATTTATCTGGATCATTCAGTTCTTTTTGATAAAACTACAAGAGAATGATGAATTATGATTGAAATCAAAATGAAAACAAAATCATATGATGCTTCAATAGGAATTTATATAGCAGTGTGAATAAGTTCCTTTTATATAATAGACAGACAGACAGATGGACGGATAGACAGATAGATAGACAGATAGATAGATAGATAGATAGATAGATAGATAGATAGATAGATAGATAGATAGATAGACAGATGGACGGATAGACAGACAGATGGACGGATAGACAGATAGATAGACAGATAGATAGACAGACAGATGGATAGATGGATAGATAGATAGATGGATAGATGGATAGATGGACAGATGGATAGATAGATAGATAGATAGATAGATAGATAGATAGATAGATAGATAGATAGATAGATAGATAGACAGATGGACGGATAGACAGACAGATGGACGGATAGATAGATAGATAGACAGATGGACGGATAGACAGACAGATGGACAGATAGATAGATAGATAGATAGATAGATAGATAGATAGATAGATAGATAGATAGATAGATAGATAGATAGATAGATAGATAGACAGATGGACGGATAGACAGACAGATGGACGGATAGACAGACAGATGGACGGATAGATAGATAGATAGATAGATAGATAGATAGATAGATAGATAGATAGATAGATAGATGGACAGATAGATAGATGGATGGATAGATAGATAGATAGATAGATAGATAGATAGATAGATAGATAGATAGATAGATAGATAGATAGATAGATAGACAGATGGATGGACGGATGGATAGATAGATAGATAGATAGATAGACAGATAGACAGATAGATAGATGGAGGGTGCTTGGTGTACAAAATATATGTGCTTATGTGGCCACTAAAGTTTGTAAAAATTGACAATTGTTTGTGAAGTATTAAACAAAACACATTTTTAGCCACCAATATTAACAGATTTTAAGAGAAAGTTTTAAGTTTTGCAGATTCTGCCTGTGTCTAGGAGATTCCAAGTTGTATCTTTTGCTTCTTTGCCACTGGCTATGGCCTGAGGGGTCTCTGCTGAGAGTTTGCATGTTTTTTTTAATATTAAATAAACTACCTGCAGTAAGTGTTTGCATATCTAGACATAGTTTTATTAACAAGTTCTTAAAAGCTCTGTTACTATTGTTAACAGATGTACTAGCCACGTATAGATTGTCTCTCAGTAGTCCCTGTAAGTGACTAATACATATCTTAGAAACATTGGGCCCTATTCAATTAGAAACCAATAAGTGACTTTAATCTCTAATCTGGCTGCAGGTATTTTCTTCTCTAAATGTTTAGATGTATTCTATTGCCTCAAGCTTGCAATTTACATCTCATAGCTTCCACACACAGAAACTATGCCTTTTTAGTAGAATTTCATTGGGCGTGATCATATGATCTGACAATATTTAAGCAAGCCCGTAATTTACTTCTTAGACACAGCCAATAGTAAATGAGTCCGTTATCATAGCGTCAGTAAAACATGGAAGTTAGACGTAACCTGCAATCGGAGGCTACGAATTAATGGGTTCACAATCAAGCAATCTAGCACTCTATAAAATGCATTAGATCATCTGTTCTAGTCCATCTGGGTTTCATGATATGTATTAACCCCATGAGTCTAGTATCAAAATAATAATTAAAAATATTATTTTTTAATTTCATATTTGTGGATCTGATACTGTTTTGCAATTAATTCTAATTTATTTCTATGCTTCCCAATGCTTTTAAATTATAATACTGTGTGTTTAATTGCTGCTACAGCTCTAATAAGTGTTTGAAAAAGCCCTTGTGATTCCTGTTTATTACTTGTAATATTTTTAACGCAAATTTGATACTTTTTTCAGTTGCGGGTTAACCTTTATTTGCGAGCTAGAGCTACTAAAACTAATGAAGATGTAATCCCAAAGTTTTATCTTTGGCTGGTCTGTAGTGATTGTGGGCGGGTAACTCGTAATCGGATTGCGAGCAGCTAATAGAATCTGTGGCAATTTTAAGAGTGATTTTAAGTGTATATACATTTACAATTTGGCCAATAGAATAGGGTCCATTGTATGCATGTTGGGGCAGACATTTGCAGGAACTATTTGGAAGGTTTAAGCACTTGTTAATAAAATAATTTCTATATATATATATATATATATATATATATATATATATATATATATACAAACACTTAGGTAGTTTACTTTAATATTAAAACCAGGGGAATCCTCCATGTCCTTTAAGTGACTACTGAAATTGGCAGTCTTTCAGCTGCACTGAATGAAGATCTAATCTACATATCATGTATTTTGAAATGTAAGTGACCACTTCATATGTTTGGAGTTGTGGAATGAACAAAATACCAATTTGGTTTATAGCGGCTAGTAATACACCTCTGTTTAAATGAAAGTTTTCCTTAAAAAGCATGACATATAAATTATATTATTATTATTATTATTACTGTATGACCCTAATATGAATGTATTTGTTACATCATCTCTGTACAATATTACTATTACAGTACAATGATTTGTACTTTATAGAAGGATTTCTAAAAGGGAATGATTTAGAAATAAAGTTACTTTTTTGTTTGTGCTGTGTGCATTGTTTGGTTTAAGTTACATAGGGATGCTCTCAATTACACATATTTACATAAAATGCATACAGCTGTAGTTCAAAAAACAGGATGAAGACTACATTTCCCGTGATTCATCGGGGCTGGCGCATGGTGTGACGTTGAGACGTTCCATTGTTCAGCGTCCGGAGGACGCACTCCATGACGTTGCACTGACTGGTTGCCCTGGTTACTAGACGCTGCGGCCTAGAGATGGCTCTGGTTATCGTTTTTGTAGAACTTTTGTTGCTCGGTGCTACCGGTGGGTCACAGGTTAGAAACGCGGGTACGAGGGCCTCGACTGGTAAGTGATGTCAGGGGAAATATGGGTAGAGCAAGCATGGCGTTTTGTGACGTCATTCCCTGACTAATATTATATATGTGCTATGATGTCACTGTGATGGGTCCATGGCATTGTATAACAAACATCAGGAGCTGAAATAGTCTTATGATTTAGGGAGACCTTAAAGTGACACAGACAAGGTCCAGTTTATTGCAGAAATAAAAAGTACACATGCAAATATAATTATAATGTGGTTTAATTAAAAAATATTAATTTAAATTAATTTAGATCAGCAGTGGGGGAGATGGAAGATTTCAACTGAGAACACTAATTCAGCCAGCCTAATACATGTTATCTCAGTTTCAATCTTTCACTTCCTCTCAGTAGTGCTCAAGACAATGAGAGCCACAGCAGTGGCCATTGATTAGATAAACAAAGTTTTTTGTGTTTAGGCAACTACACTGAAGACAATTAACCAGTGCCACAGGAGACTATCGCTAATTGCATTGATCTCCCATTGGAAAACTTAAATGCTAGTTTACTGTAGCAAAATGCACTTTAAATAACATTCAATTGATAAAATACTTGATATTAGTTATAGTTTTAAGTTATATCATATTTGGCACTTTAAGCTTGTATTGGCTGCCATTGTAATTTTGCATTTTTTCCGCCTTTCGTTAGTTACCTATTATTCTTTATTTTGGCAGCTATTGCCTTGTTTGAGCTCATTTGACACCAAGAAGAGGTCTTGTAAAGTTTTATTGAAAGCACTAACAATTGAGATTGACACATTTCTACTGATGTTCTCCCATCTATAGGAGATAAACAGAAAGAAACATGGTGGATCCAGCTGCAGAATATCACATATAATAGTTGTGGATATACGGGTGGTTGGTCACGCTTTGCGAGCCGTTGACGGCTGCAGCACCCGCTCATTGCACTACGAAGGTGCTCATTGCGAGGCCAGTAAGACTTTGTGCACGCAAAAATTAGACTTTAACTACCGAACCACCAAAATGAAAATACCTTAAAAAACACACAAATATGCCTCAAATTAACTTGCACACAGCACAGGGGGAGAGCCAGGGAGCCTGTGAGTGAGATTGCAAGTTCATTTGAGGCATATTTTGCCTTTTTTCACGATCGACAATCGTCGAAGCGAGAAAAAAAATGTCTGCCGAAAAAACGTAAACAACACGAAAACGAGGTCGAATTCCGTAAATACGAGCCCTAAGCACTAAGACTTAACGCAAACCAGTAACGTTTAATACAAGGCAGTAACATTTAACTCAAGCCAATAAGACGTAACCCAAGGCAGTAACACTTAACCCAAGGTAGTACACGGGGGAAGAGGCTCGCAATGAGCGGCGCATTGTGTGGCAAAACGCATTTTTGACGGGCAAGTTACTAGTTTGCATAGAATATCTAGAGGACTACTGAAGTGACATATTTATAGCATGCTCTTATGAATAACATGGGCAAAATGTTTTTACAATAACCTACAAACAGATATTCATATATTTTGTTGTTGACAGAAAATTACATTAATTCCTAATTAGAATATATTGCAAATATGGAATTAAAGTAACCTTTTAAGCTACTTTACTTTGTTTTCTCATACTTTTATTAGGAGTGGCGATTTGTTCATGTGACCTTTCACCGGGGGAATGTGACTTGAACTGCTGTTGTGATACGGACTGCGCCTTGAGTGACCCCACCAGTGTTTTCTCGTTCTGTTTGCCTGGGAGCACCAAGTAAGAGGACAGCTATTAAAATATATATATATATATATATATATATATATATATATATATATATATACACACATACAGTCTATCTAGTTCCAAAGTGTTAGATATTTAAATCTTCCCATGTATGTATATATGTGTGTGTGTATGTATATATATATATATATATATATATATATATATAAAGCATGGTGGTTGTGAATGTCCAGTAATCCAGATGAATTAATCAGAGTATTGCAGTATATAGTGGTACCTTTATTTAGAGTGACAAGCTTTTGAGATTTGTGCCTCTCTTTATCAAGTCAGAAGCAATACTGATCATATATATTGTTGTTGTAATTACGATTTGTCGGTCATGATATGTTAAAAGTTACAAGCTTGCGCAGGCGCACTGAGCGCTCATCGCGAGGCCTGAAAGTTAGAAGGGGGCAGAGGCTCACAATGAACTGAACTGAATTACAAGCTTCAAAGCAATTACGGGTTTAACGGCGGCCATTTTTTTCAAGCCTGTAACTCGGAAACCTTTCGGAGGCGGCAAAAAGACACCAATTGATTACAAAATTAGCTTATAACCTCAAACACAGCACAGGAGGAGAGGCATGGAGCCTGTAACTGAGGTTGAAAACTAATTTGCTATTCAATTGGCGTTTTTTGGCGGACTCAGAACGGCCATGCAAGAAAAAAAAATGGCGACCGTAAAGCCATAATTTTTTTGCAAGCCCGTAAATCATGAAGACCATTTTGGCCTTGGGGGAAATTGATCAATTTCCCAAGCCCGCAAATGGTTTCACAACTGTTAATGGAAAAAAAGGGCACAGAGGATGGAGGGGGGGGGGGGGGGGGGGGGGAGAGACACAGGGGAGGGAGATAAGGGGGGGAAAAAACCCAGGGCAGGGTGAGGGGGCAAAGAGACACTGAAGGGAGAGGGGGAAACAGACACTGGGGGGAAATAGACACAGGGGAGGGAGAGGGGGGCAAAGGGACACAGGGCTTGTAAAATTACAGGCTTGTGCATGCAATCATGGTATTACCATATTTTAAGCTGTATCTGTTGTATTGTTAGGATGGGCCCCTTCTCCCCCTTTGCAGTACACATCTGGTGAGAAAGAAAATGTAAGCAATCAAAAAAATGTATTGCATCTTTTTTTTTTCTTTTTTTTAGGTTGCAAACATCTGTGTGTCTGTACAACTGGTTGATTTTTCGAAGTAACGCTCCATACTCTACAGAGCTAGTCTCCTCCTCCTCTCCTAGGACCCCAGTGCTGTTTTGTGTCCTGCCCAGTGATTGTAAGCATCTTACACCTAATGGAGTAACTCAGGAAGTGTTATTAGTTTCATTCAAAAATGCTTTGGTGCTATATCTTTATTCTTTCTTTGTTTCCAGCCTCCCTGAATTACTTTGTCACCCCTCAGGCAGTGAATGTGACAACCTTTTCTGCTCTGAGAAATACATATGGAGGAGCATCCTTTATTCCACCCTCTGAGAGCACGCCAACCTTTTCCAACTTCTACAGAGTAAGTACTGTGAGTGCAGTGTTCACCCCAGGCTGTTTTGGGTGGGTGCTCCGCCAGCCAGATTTGGAGCACTATCTTGCTAGTGAGAAAGATCATGGGCAGGCACATATTGTTGAGGTGTATGTCCACCTGGCTGCTCCTTGGGGTCAGCTGACGATTCCTAGGGAGAACACTGAAGTGTGCAGGGATACATTAGATGCTGTTACATTACTTAATCTCTGACCTTTGCTCTCAGGCAGGTGACACCATCTTGACAGTCTCAACATCTAGCATTCTGGGGGTCCTGAAACAGCCAGCACCTTTGGGAGCACAAAGTATCTGCTCAGACAGCAACCCTGCAAGTAAGTGTGCAGTGAAACATCATCAAGTGTCTATAAATGACCATCCCAAGTAATCAGTCTTTACATTTCTAATGATCATTTTAACTTTTCTCTACTTAGTATCTTATGCTTTATTTTCTACTACAATATTTTTCCATATAGCAGTTTTTAGTGTCGTTTGCCATCTTTAAATAAGAATTGTTTTTTCACATTTCCCACTCCTATTTTTATATCTACCTTTTACAGTTTCACTCTACATCTCTAAACTCTTCATGTCTTCATCTCATTTTTACTAATGTCCTATTTCTGGTCATTGTACTGTTATCATGATAATAGTTTGTATGGATCACTCCCTTGTATATTTATCCTCTTCTCCATATCTCTTTTTTATTTGTCCTATCATAAGTTTGTATTTCAAGAATGACAGCGCTTACTCACTCTCTATCTTGTATTGTTTTCTTACTCCATCATGGTCTTCCTTCTTAGAAACTGCCTTTCACTTCTGCAGCCTCTTGGTCTTTCTCTGGAGTCTTTATCTCATGGTACAGTCTCCTATTGATAATCTTGAAAAATGTTTTTAAAAAGTAACATTAGCTTTTAAGTTATTAAATTTTAAATTTTGTATTCTTAAATAATGATTTTGTATGCAATCATGTTGCATGGGCATCTACCATTTGTGGGAGGAGGAGGAGGAGTGTAGAGAAAGCTTCTAGTGGAAATATGACAATTAAAACTAATTAGAAACAATTAGAACTAATAGAAAGCTTATTAGTTTATAAAGACACGCCTTCTTTAAAGGTGAGGTAGGAGCTGAATTAAGAAAATTAACTCCCTCCGTAAAGTAAATTTGCATATAAAAATTACATATTTAAGTACCGTATTATATAGCCATTTACGGGGCTTTACGGAAGGGTAATTGGAGCAATTAAATATTGATTAGGGATTTTTTGCGGCCGTAACTCTCGCGGCCACGCAAGATAAAAGGCTTTAAAGGAAGTAAGCTGCAATTGACGAAATCGCAAGGAATCGTAGCTAGCAGAACATAACCCGATCGGACCACGCAAACGTAAGGCAATTGAAAAGCAACTTAGCTAGCGATCAGCATTTGCGAGCCCGGAGCTCCAAAACGTAGCAACAGAATGAGGTCCTTTGTGTTTATTATCTTCCCAGCTCGTTCCGATTTCCACTGCCAGCCGTCCATTTTTTTTAATCTTCTCTCTCTCTCTATCTATCTATCTATCTCTATATATATATATATATATATATATATATATATATATATATATATATATATATATATTGTGACTCCAGATCTCTTGAATATACTCAGACTTGTTTTTTCTCCATCTGTCTCTTGTAGAATTATTTCATTTTTCTTGTTTCTAGGCCTGTCTTCTATATACTCCCTCAGATGCATTGTTTACCATGTACTCTGCCTTACTTATTGTTTTCATCTCTCAGATTTATTGTTTCCCTGCTCTCTCTTCCATGCACTTGGTTTGCCAGCTCTCTTCTAGTTCTCGCCACTCTCTTCCTCACAGCTGTTTTTTCTGTTTCAGGATTCCTCTTCAGTAACACCACTTTATGTCTGAGATTGATAAGTAATGTGAGCGAGAGCTGCACAACAGACCCTTCCTTGAGCACCAGTTCTTATTATGAGAATATAGGAGTGCTAAAGGTAAGGACCACCTTTCCCAGGAGCAGCAAACTTGTTTGACAAAATCTATAGTATTAAATCCATATCAAACAGCAGAAATATTATTGAAGTCTGCATTTCTGAGCTTATGTTTAGAGCTAGATCTTTCACTTTCGCAAGGCTAAAATCGCTATTCAATTGCTCAATTTCCCTAAGCCCGCAAATGTTTTGACACCCGTAAACGGCCAAAAAAGGAGAAAATCCTACGTGTGCTAGAGAGGACCTGCAAGGGGGTTAAACACCTATTCGGAGCACTGTAAATGCAAATAAAAAATCACTACTGCACTGTAAATAATGGGGAAAGCGATGACAGACATTAGAAAAAAATTGGAAATTGAAATAGTCTCAAGCCCGCAAATTAGTCACATTTGGTGTGTTTTTTACTCTTTCCCCGCATATCTTAAATAAAACAAAGAAAGCCATTAGACATATAATAAAGGAGCTTCAATAGAAATGCTTTAATAGAAATGCTTTTTAAACAGACACACACATTTCAGGCTGGGTGTATGTGTGTGATCAAGGAAGCACAAGGAGGGGTCACAGTGGGGCCTTGGCAGGTTTGGCCAGGTGAAATGCCCCAGCGGGGGCCCTACACTGCAGAAAAAAGGAGGGCCCTGGTGCACTGCACCACTTGTAGATCTGCCCATAGCCCTTTTCAAATAACTCCTTGACAGTAGTATGCAATGGTTAAGTAAAGCCCCTTGTATAGCCCTCCCACTCACGTTACACACGGAATAGCAGTTTAAGATGGATTCACCCAGTACACAAACAGAAATATAAGCTTTTCTCCAAAATTATTTGATGTGCCTATCTGATATACTTGCTAATTTTATTGTATTGCATACTTCACAAGCATATGCATTTTTTTACTAACTTACAATGGCCTTTTAAAAGTATAATTTAAGAAAATCTATTTAATTTGTATAACATATAGAACGTTAACCTCCTTATTTACAATGGAAAATTGTACTTTCAATGATCTTTACTTATTATGTAGAATATAAACTACTGATAGCAGTAATGATATAAGAAGGAAAACTTGGATAATGATGATGTCAGTGGTTGTAAAACATACATTTGTCTTTGTTATTTTATAGGTTCCTGCAGATGCTCAGGGGACCACCGTTGTAAATGTAAGTAGACGTGAAAGAATCCTGTGACGGGAAGAGTGAATGAAGAAATGAGAAAAGAGTAGGGAGTAGAAAGGAAAGAGAGATGCATGACAGAAGGAGCCGTAAAGCAAATAGTCTGCAGAAGAATAAATTATATGTATGCTGAAGAGCCTTCCAACACACAAATACTGTACATGCATTTTTAAAAGGCCTCTGCTGCCTAGTATATAAAACTAGGAACTTGCCCGTCAAAAATGACGGAATGAAAATTGTAAGGCTGGTAATGCTGTTTGCCACACAATGTGAGGCTTTTGGTCCTCTGAGCACCTTCAGCGCTCATTGCGAGCCCCGCGCTGAGCGTCTTCGGCACTCATTGCAGTTTAAGTCCTGCGAGGCTTGCAGTGCAATGAGCGCCTTTGGTTCCCATTGCAGCCTAAGTCCCGCGTGCCTAAACTGCTCGCCTCACTTTGCGAGGCTTGCAGTGCAATGAGCACCTTTGGCGATCATTGCTGTATAAGTCCCTGGTGGTCGACAGCTCGCCTCGCAAAGTGTGACCAACATCGTAAGCGTTCTGGAAACTGACAACTATTATAGTGATATACTCCTCTGAAAAACATCTGCGCATTTATATAGTTTAGTTATTCAAAATATCATATTGAACCTTTAACAATGCCTGGAATATCACATATATAGTTGTGGTAATTAGGAATGGTCAATCACGCCATGTTAAAAGTTACGGGCTTGCGCATGCGCAATGAGGCACTCATCGCGAGGCCCGCACGACTTAGGCTGCAATGAGCGCCGAGGCCCTCAAGACTTTGAAGTTTGACAATGACGGGGGCTGCAATGAGGTTCCCGAAGGCGCTCATTGCAGTGATTGCGAGGCACGCAAGTCTTTAGAATTTTAGATTGACAGGGGACTTTGAAACAGAAACATTTAAGTAGAGTAGACAGTGGTAGAGACTCGCAATGAGCGCCGAAGGCCCGCAAATTACAGGTGGGAGAGCCTTGCATTGTGTGGCAAACTGCATTGCCAGTCTTCAAATTTTATTGCCGTCATTTTTGACAGGCAAGTAGCTAGTATATATATTTATATAAAACATACTCTGAGGATTAACTAAACAACAACTGTAATTCAATATTTACAATACTCTCTTTTGAAAAACTTCTCTCGACAATGGGGAAATGGTAATGAAAAGTAAAAAAAAAAAAGATAAATACAGCCTCTAATTTATTATCTATTCTATGCAATTACTTTTTAGTGGGAGCCATCATTGTCAATTCAGTTTATCCGGTTCTACAAGTAGGAAGGAGCAAGCACTGAATGTAGCTGCTTTCTAGTGAAATGTCACAATTCTCATCCGTAGACAAGGCAGCCTTCCTGATGAGAAAGCAAGGCAAAGAAGGCAATTGTTGGCCTGTAAAAAATAATTGCATGCAAAAATTCATAAAATAGTATTTTTATTACTTTCTACGAATATTTGTAATTCTAGGACTGAAGTTGTTATTTAACCTATTTTAGATATAAATCTTTTGTAGAGCAGATGGGCATACTGGTTGCATTTGCTATATGTATCTATATTCCATAAAAGAAACCGATGTTTTGACAGTATCACTCACACTCAGACTTTCCCATTTCCATGTGCAGATAAATAGCCTTATAACAGACAGTCCAGTACTTCAAGGAGACAGCTGTGCCAATGTTGTGTCTGAGGTAGGTACCCCACAAATTTCACATACTCTGATGTATCCTGTCAACATAAACTTATGTACTGCACTATCAGCCCTATTAAATTCCCCCAACGTGTAAATGCGTAGCCCGTAATGGAGCCCGCAAGACTTACAGCTATTAAATTGGCCTTGTAAAGCTACCCGCAAACGATCTGTGGTTTACAGGCGGAAAAACTCTAGGGAACGTTGAAATCTGAACTCTGTTGCCGCAAAGCCTTTGATCTGTCAAGCCCGTAAATGTTACGAAAATCGCTATTAAATTGCTACAAATCCACTGGCGTTCAAATGTGTAACCCGAAAAAGGAGCCAAAAAGCCAACGGGTACTAGAGAGGCCCCACAAGGGGGTTAAAGTCCTATCAGTAACACTGTAAATGCAAATATGAACACACCACTGTACTTTAAATTTAAAGCGAAAGGGTATAGAAGCAAGGGAAGTAAAAATAATTCTGCCACTATACAAATCTCTAGTACGCCCTCATTTGGAATATGGAGTACAGTTTTGGGCACCACTTGATAAAAAGGACATTTTAGAGCTGGAAATGGTACAGAGGAGGGCAACAAAACTAATAAGGGGAATGGAGGGGCTAAGTTATGAAGAAAGACTAACCAAATGAAGCTTATTTTCTCTAGAAAAAAGGCATATAAGAGGGCATATGATTACATTATATAGATATATCCAGGGTCAGTATAAAGATTTGTCAAGTGAGCTTTTTGTGCCGAGAGGTTTTCAGCTGACAAGAGGACATCCTTTGAGGTTAGAAGTAAAAAGATTTCACCTTAAAGAAAGAAAAGGGTTGTTTACGGTAAGGGCGGTTAATCTGTGGAATTCTCTATCAAAGGAAGTGGTGACAGCGGATTCGATAGATAACTTTAAAAAGGGATTGGATATATTTTTAAATAAAAAGGGTATTGTGGCTAATTAGAGAGGGAGTATTGATCCAGGGAGGAGTCCAATTGCCAGTATCTGGGTTCAGGAAGGAATTCATTGTTTTCCCATACAACGTGCGCAAGAATAGTTTACTCGTTTGCATCTCTGGCCTATTGGTTGCGGCATGGTTGAATGTAATAGCTCTGTAACTCCGGTAAATTTAAAGCCCGCAGGCTTTGTGGGTGTCCCGGTGCAGCTACAGGCTTCAAATTTAATGGTTCTGCTAGTGTAGTGTTACAGTCTTTTGTATAGTCCATAAATCGGTAACATGCTAACTATTTTACTTGGACGGCTGCATATATGGCCCCCATCTCCTTAAAAAATCTGCACAATGGTGTTTATCTTTGTTTACTCATAGCAAAAATGGAAATATCACTTTGGGAGAAAAAAGGAGGTGGATCCATTCGTTATAGAGGTGTAGATAATGAGGATATGTGTTTTGGAGTGGGAGAGAGTGATTTGCAAGTTGTGGAGATATAGAGTGTTTTCTGTACTTTTGAAGAGGGACTTGCTCTTCCACTCTATAATACAGGCAGGGGACTATATAGGAAATGTCTGACGTTCACAAGAAGCCAACTGTTGCCCGCCACTGCCATACCCTATACACCCTGCATACTAGAATATGTGGCCTGAATATCTTTGTTTTGTCTTAAATATTATGAAAAACATCCCATGTTTGTGAAATACAAGATAACATTAGCAGTAGGTCATGAACATAAAAGCATTTTAATTTTTAACAGAGTTAGTGTATAGAATTTGCCATAACAGTAATATTTAATTTTCAGGAAGTGGCAGGTATCAAAATGTATTTTTTTGTTTCTAATTAAAAACTAACTTTATGACTTTTTTCCTGATTAGTTATACTCTTAGTCAGACTCAAGTTTCCAAACGTAACTCTTTTTTTGTTGTACAGTGGTATTTAAGTAAACTGAAAAATACTTAATATATTCCATGTGTAAACAGCACCCACCTTACAAATAAAAAAAGATAACAGTACATCTCTGAGTAGAATTATAAAGCATGTAGCATCTTAATGCTACTGTTATAGCAGGGACATAATATATATAATACTAGCAACTTGCCTGTCAAACAATGACGGTCAATAAATTTTTAAAGCTGGGAATGCTCTTAAACTTTTTGTTATGTAGAAAGAAGTACAACAATTATAATAACATTTTTATTTTATTTTGGTAACAGTCAACTTGTCTTTCAACAACTAGTAAACGATCATTTTTTAACCATATTAAAAATATTAATCGTCATGAATGCAGGAATAATGTAACAATGGATGAAGTTTGTATGAATAAATATTTGTAAACCATTACATAAATGCTTTGCAACACACAACTTAGATTTGAAACATTAGTGAACCATTTTTATCAACAACTAGCGAATTGCCCGTCAAAAAATGACGGCAATGAAATTGTAAGGTAGCTAAATTAGTAAATGAATATAGTGTACCTATTTTGAAGCATTGTGATGAAGAGCTGGCAATCTGTGTTGATGTTGCTGCAGCATTAGTGGTGTGGAGCTGCTGTATAAGCATGCTGAATGTGTGCAGTGTAACACTGTGCGTGCGCGAGACCAAACCGTTAGCGTAGTCGTGTACTTCCGCATTGGTGTAAAATGGCGAGTAATGTGTGGTATAGGTCTGTATCGGAATATCCGTAGGTGTTTTGTGGTGTTTTGCGAGTTTAGAGTGCTGTAGCCTCGTTTTCGTTTTGTTCGGCGGCCATTTTTTCTGTCGCTTAGATTTTTTTTTAGTCTCTAAACTGTTTTATTTCGAGTAAAATCGAGGTGTAAGTTGCATTTTTGAGGTCCTGGGTGCTCCCTCTTGGTGTAGGTAATTTTTTTATGTATGTGCTGTGTGTATGTATTGTGTTTTTAAATGTTTGTATGTCGGCGTGTTGCGTCCGATGTTTGCGAGGTCGTAATGTGTGGTAACGTGTTTCGTACGTTGTTTGCGTGCCTCGTAAAATTTAGCGAGTGTCGTAATTTGTGTGTCGTGTTTTTTGAGTAGCGACGTGAATTTTGCGAGGGTTTCAGGCCCTTGCCCAGTGACCTCGCCAGCAACTGAGTCCCTCGCTTCGCGAGGGGCCTCAGTTGCTGGCATGGAGCGCCTTCGGCGCTCCATGCCAGCAACTGAGACCCGTGCCCAGTGACCTCGGCAGCAACTGAGGCCTTCGCTTCGCGAGGGGCCTCAGTTGCTGGCATGGAGCGCCTTCGGCGCTCCATGCCAGCAACTGAGGCCCTTGCCCAGTGACCTCGCTACGCGAGGGCCGCGGCTCGCTGCGCGAGCCGCGGCCCTCGCTTCGCGAGGCCCGCGGCTCGCTACGCTAGGGCCGCGGCTCGCTTTGCGAGCCACGGCCCTCGCTTCGCGAGGGCCGCGGGCTCGCTACGCGAGCCCGCAAGCGTGAGCAACGACTCGTACGCTCACAACTATATATGTGATACTAACATTTCTAAATCTGAGGTATGAATGAGTAACATAACATTAGGTCAACTTTATATGAATGAGTATATGAAACCATTACATAATGGTTTGTAACATTCAACTTTTATTTAAAGTACTGTTAAACCACATAGGTATTGAAACCAGAGGAAGGCCAACAGTAAAAACAAACAAACATGAAAACTTAGCCAATTTTATCAAAGAAGGGAAAAAATGAATTTCTTCCTGACCCCATTAACTGGCGATCTGATTACTCCCTGGATCAATACAATGTATTTAATTATACATTTAATTTTTACAACAAATGATCATCCTCCTACTAACATGAATCCTTAATTATATACAATGAAACAACTTTTGTGACCTTTGCAAAAATAATTTTAACATTACAAACATAAGTTAATGTATTAAACTTTAAACAGTATAATAGTAATAAAGAGCAACCTAACTGTTTTGTGGGGCCAATCCTGGCAAAAGGCCACTTCCAAGACATTCCAATCATTTTTGTTTTTGCATGTCCAAGTGGATTCTTTAAAAAGAGCCCAGCAGACTTTTAATTTTGCCCATGGGATCTAACCAGAGTTTATTGTTGTTGTTTTTTTCTTCCATTTTCTTTGTTGTAGTTTTGTCAAATTGTACATAGAGTTTCGTATATGAAATAGTGGTCCTCTAAAAAGAGGCCAAGTGACATTAAAGTTCGTCCTGGAAATGAAGCCACTATTCTCTATATTTACAAAACAATGTTTTTTGTAAAAATGTGTCCATTGTGTAATAGATCACCCTGACTTGGGTTGCCTTCAATTGAAACTTTAATATCATCTGGATTTGTGCACCTTGAAAAAGCAACATAGGGTTGTCCATGTTCCTGTAAAAAAAAATACCCACAGACTTAAAAGTTTGTCCTTGGGATTTATTTATGGTCATGGCAAATGCCATGATAACTGGAAATTGTCTACTTTAAAGGACAAAAGGAAAACTACTCTCACTTGGAGCCAAATCAATTCTTGGTATAAAATCTTGTTCACCTTTATGGGTACCAGTCATAATTTCTGCATGTATGAAATGATCCTTTAAATCGTGCACAGTTAATCTGGTCCCATTACAAAGTCCTTTTCTTTGATTCATATTTCTCAATAGCATGACAATTGCCCCTTTTTCCAATTGCAAAACATGTGGTGGCATGCCAGATGGTGTTAAAGAATTAATAAATGATATACTAAAATTAGATTCACTGTCTTTATCGTCAGCCAGAACTGAATCTGCACTGTAATAATTATTTTGGGGTGCGTTGATGAATTAAAAAAAATTGTTTTTTAGATTTAAGGCATCTATATTTTTGGATGTTAATATCACTTTGTTTGACATGTCTGAGTAATCCATTGTTATTGAGAGTGTTTAGAAAGATTGCCTATATGAGTGATTCCTTGCAAACCATTTGTGATGGAATTTCAATGGTATCATTGGGTAAATAATTTATTTGTGGATGTTTTCCTTCTCCAATTTGAATGAGCCAATCATTGAATTCGTTTTGGCCTTCAGATCTCATATTTAATTCTAATTTGAGGTGTGTAAATATTTTCCACAGTTTACTTGTCTTGATACATGTTTCAATGATGTCAGTCCTATTTCCATGTGGCACAACAGGTAATGTTTGCCTAAAATCTCCTCCTAACAACATCACCTTTCCCCAAATGGCAAATTATTATCCATCACTTATTTTAATAATCTATCAATACATTGCAAGGCATGACATGACATCATTGTTGCCTCATCTAATTAATTAACCTTTTTTAAATTTGTTGGCTTGTAAAGAATTCAGTTGAATATCTGACACTGATGTTTCTAAAATGGGAACTGGTAGTTTAAATCCACTATGCACAGTTCTGCCACCTTCTAACAAAAGTGATGCAATTCCAGTTGTTTCAAATGGCATTGCTATCTTACCCTGTGCCCGAATGTAACTCATCAGACAATTGTACAGATAAGTTTTTCCTGATCCACCAGGGCCATCTAGATAGAAATAACGGTCTTTGACCATTTCATCATCTGTAGCATTTATTATGGCATTAAATGCTTGCAATTGTAAAGTATATAAAGGTGCCAGTTTTTCCTGTGTTTTTTTGTTGTTGAAGCTCAGTGTCGTAATCATCAAAGTTGATGTCAGCTATAAGTCCTGGATCAGGCATATTAAAACTTGCACAATTTAATCCATGAGCAAGAAATATTTCTTGAATTTCCATTAAAGTTTTTAACAGTGCAATTGGTTTATTGTAACGTTTCAAGAAGATTTAATTTAAATGTTTCCCACAAAGTAAATGCGTTAGGTACATTGCAAAATATGCAAATGAATGCAAATTGTTCTCTCATTTGCTTTGGCATTTGACATAGTGCTGCTACTTCCAGACACCTCTCCCATTCTGTATCATCTGCTATGAAGTTTTGATGTCTTGCAGCTAATAGGAAAGTATCATAAACTATGTCATTCACTGTGCGTAAATGTTCATAACTTTGTGCACCGGGAACATGTAAAAGAAGTAATCTTAAAATGAAACATTCAATGTCTCTTGACTGACTGTATAAATTTGTGGTATAATTTTATGAGTATCTCTTTTTCGTTGTCGCCATTGGCCATTAACAAATACATAGTGATATGGAATCTCAATGTATACAAATTGTCTGGCCTGAGTGTCCTAGCAGTTTCATTGAAACCAAGCAGTAAGTGTTGTTTCTCGATGTTCACTTTGGGCTAAGGCAGTTCTTTCATTGCCTGCCGTAAAGCAAACAAACTGACTTTGTGGCAAATGTACAGCTAATCGATACACAGCATGTAACCGATCATGCATCTCAAAGGCCACATTGCTTCAGGGGCACTGACCTAGCGAGCATCTAAATAATTAGAACGTTTGTCATGTAAAATTGGATTTTCCTTTTCGTTTTGTGCACCTTGCACAACAACAGTTGCTGCATCATATCCTTTGTATATATATTTATACACATATTTGATGCATTTAATAGAAGTGCAAGCTTCCACATTTGTGTGCATTGTACTTCATCAGCAAATGTGGATTGTATGGAAAAACATATCTATTATCAACCTTTTGTCCACGCATAATAGCTGTTTGTCCTTCTCTTCTTTTATACAAAGGGTATCCATCACACTTAGGATAAGTTTGCATTTGAAATTGTTTTGCAAATTCTTTTGTACATTTTTTATTTCCCATACATAGGGCCTCATTCTATTATCGGCCGTAAATCGGCCGTAAGGCTGCGATTCCTTGCGGGGGTTCTGTTAACTCGCGATTCTATTATACGGCCCCGCAAGGATCTCCCCTTACGGCCGGCCGCATATCTTGAAACCGGCCGTAAGCTGTGAAATCTAAAAACGCAAAAATAAATTCAAGCCTGCACTGTACAGCTCTGTAAATGCTAGGGATCATATTGGGGGACATGAGGATTAAAAGAAACCCACTCTCAAGCTTGCACATCAGCCCAAACCCGAGTTCAAATTAACTGTTTATTTTACGGCTGCGGCGTGGGCGGGTCTGAAGTGCTCCAAGCACTCTGGACTTTTTACATGGATATTTTACGGATATTAAAAATAAAATATTTTACGTATTTGAGTATAGGATAATTATGTGCTATTTTTTCTAACACCTAAAATCCCTTTATAGTCTTTTCAAAGTGCAGGATGGCTTTATTTGAGCTATTTTATGTGCTTAATTGGTGCTAGCGGGACCTCTTTCCTGCAAGTAAGCTGCGGCTCGTTTTTAGCCTTGCAGAGAGGGTTCCCGGAGCAATTGAATTGCAAATAGGAATTTCTTACGGCCGAAACTCTTGCGGCCGTTTTAGATCAAAGGCTTTCCTCCGGCGCGAGCGGCCGCAAGAGATAGCAAGGCACCGGCCGCAAGCCTGCCGGAAGGGAATAGAATAGCCGAATAGCTTGCGGCCGGTCCTTGCGGCCCCGCAACGGCTGCGGCCGCTAATAGAATGAGGCCCATAGTGAATTTGGATGGATATCTCCACATGGACCATGAATAATTCTGTGCGTTACAATCTCATCAAGTTTGGAATATTTTTCTGGATGTGGCAATTCAGCAGTAATTACTGAATCCACTATCTGCAGTATTCAATTTTTCTTTTTCCTGCAGGATTAAAAGTATGTGTGCATGTGGCAGGCCTCTTTTTTGAAATTCAATGGTATAAACAAAAGTCACACATTTTCCAAATAACTTGTCCTTAGTTATATCATGTATTAATGAACTGAGTTTTATTTTGAATATTTATGCCACTAAATCTGGTCGGTCAGAAGTATTTTGTCCAAGATTCAAATTTTCCTTGATCTCTGGCCACTGTGGATTACATGTGAATGTAATGAATAAATCTGTTTTTCCAATTTTTGTGACAATAGCCATGGCATCATTATATCTTTTTTGCATATTGCGAGGAGATCCTTGGAAAGTGGATGGCAAAATGATTGCTCTTCCAGCTGGAATGTCTCTGTTGGTAGCGACATAATCCATCAATCAACAATATTGTTCTACTTGTTTTGTTGAAATTTTATAAAATTTAGATTATTTGCTTCGACTTGTAGATAGCAATCAATAATCCATTGTTTTGTGAGTTTGCCGCAACCTAAAATAGGATTAAATAAGTAAATGTGAAGTTCTGTGGTAAATTTGTCCTTGAATTCTAAAACGATAAGGACCGTCCTGGGACATTTTCTGCTAATGTAGCACCCATTGAAGCAAATTAAATTGCACTGTTATAAGACCTGATAATTTTTTTTTAAATTGGTATAATTTGGAAATGTTGGATCGATCATGATACTTTGTAAGTAATCTGGAAATGTGTGTCTTTGTGGAAGTCTTACATTTCTTTTCTGAGAGCAACTAATGAAGTCTCCGTCAGTTGGTCTTTCCTTGAGAAAATGATAGGCCCCACAAAACTGACAAACCACATGGAGTAATCCACAATAATGAGTGTCTACTGTTAGTGCTCTAATAAACGCAGTATCCTGAGCTTCCATAACATAGATATCATTACAACTTTCTATATCTACATTGGTGTCATGTGTATGAACATTGGTGTCAATAGGCAATATTGGATTATTAGGCAATGTTTCACATACATGTTTCTATTTACTTTTTCTTTTCTTTGAAGCTCCAGAACACTCACTTTGTTCTTTCTTACTCATTTTTCTTTTATTTAAAAGTCTCTGTCGGTCTTCTCTTAAGCATTGGGAAGTCTCAGGGGACTGTGCATCTCTCCATCTTTGCTTCCTTTTGCCTTGTTGCTCTTCTTTTGCGTTCAATCCTGTCTACTCCGTTGTCCGCCGTCCGCCATTGTAATCTGAAATTGTAAATACAGGTGTAAGATGTAAACAGAGCTATAAGCAAAGTATAGTTCGGGCTTAAAATAATGTGCAATTTTGTTATTTTATTAATGATGAAATCAATTGGCTTATAAGGTGTAATTTGCATTCTTTAAAAGTTAATTAGGTAAGCATATATGTATGCATAATTTTTTTTTGTGGTTATGAATAATTAAATACTAAGGGCCTCATTCATTTGCAATTTGTGCAATGCAATAGGGCACTATATAAGCATATAGCATATTTTTTTTTAAAGTTTTTATTTGGTAAAAAACCTAGTTTTGGATAGATTTTCATTAACTAAAAATGTCTGTAAAAATAATATGCTATGTCCTTATATAGAGGCCTATTCAATTTTGCAAATTGCAATTTAATGAGACCCTAAATAAATACAGGTTAATAAATTAATCATGTCATCCATGCAAAACAAAAAGATCATCATGAAATCATATACCTGCAAAATTGATGTTATTTCAGAAAAAATCCTGCAGAATTCACTCTCTGTCTTCAGTCAGGTTTAGAGATGAGTAATCTGTGAAATGACATGAAAATCATTTTTAATGTTTGTATTCAATTAATTTGTGACTCATTGAAACTATGATGTTTAATTGGCATAGATGCAAAACATAAATGCATAATCATCAATATATTCATAAATAACATCAGTATAAAATTTTAAATGTAGCACATGCCAGAATCTAAGAAACTGCTTTAAATATTTAAGTACTTTGAAGGTCCTATCCCTGTTCGTCAATTATAAGCACTCCAGATAAGTAAGTGCTTTGTAAAATGTAGATATTTGTTTGATCTATTATAAATGTTTTTTTTTATTATTATTAATTAATAGTTCCAAAAGTATTATACATGAATGAGCAGTAAGGGAGATATAAAAGTTCAGGTTACAAATAGTTATTATTTGTATTGCAGTATAAAATATATATATATTTTTTGTAATGATTACTAATTATTAGTTAATAAATATATTGATATACGTTAATTAATCAATAACTGTCATCCATTCAAAATAAAAAGAGTTAATCCTTTATTGTTCCCTAAGAACATAATTAAATGATTTGCCTGTAAAGGTGATCTTTATGCTGTTCAAAGGCTGTAAACTTCACTCTCTGTGTTCAGTCAGCTGCAGAGATGATGAAACTGTCAAATAAGATGGAAAGCATTTGTAATATTTGGATTCATCCCTATCAGGCAATCAGCAGCAACATGGATATATCAGTGCATAGTAAAATATACATTTTGTTTGTGGTCCTTGTTTTCTTTTTCTTTTTTTTGGGGGGGGGGGGGTAATATTGATTAATTATTAAAGTTAAATATTAATTTATTAAATATTACGGTAATTAGTAATGACTAAATGTATTCTAAAGAGCTAAGCATTAATATATTAATAAACTAAATACATTGTAAAATATAGAATATTTGTTGTTCATAATGATTATTAATAATTATTTAATAAAATAATGTACATTAATAATTAATGAATCAATGTTTAAATATATTAAAAAGAGGTAAGCATTAATGTATCAATAAACTTTATGCAGTTTAATATTTTAAACATGTTTTATTCATAATGCTTACTAATTAATTAATAAATTAATGTACATTACTAATTAAACATTCAATGAATTAATATATTACAAACAGCTAAGCATGAAAGTATTGCTAAACTAAAGCAAGTGTAAATTATAAGTTTGTTGCTCAATTTTTTAAACTAATAATATATACCTTTTTTTAAGAATAATTAATGTATTCATTAATGATTATTAATATACTTTACCTATTTGTATTTATTATTCATCAATCGGTATCCTGAAGAGCTAACAATCTCTTTTGATTTTCCGGCAGCAGAAAATGTCCACTCAGATTGTCATCACCTGAGGAGAAAGTGTCAGTTCTGTGGCAAGTGTGCCCTATATATAGGCTGCGTGCGCGAGACAAAACCGTTGGTTTAGGCGGGATATCCGACATTTCAGAATCTTAATGTGTAAGTTAGTGTTGTAAAATGGCGGCTTTAGTCTAGGTTTTACTCGTTTCACAAGCATTTTGCATCCTTCCTATTAGTATTTTTCTACACCGTACATTGCTGGCTGTATTTTGCGTGGTTCAGGGTCGTGTAGAGTCATTTTCATTTTTTGCGGCCGCTAATTATTTTCTCGCTTAGCCGATTTTTCAAATCCCGAAACTGCTTAAATTCAACATAAATTTGCGTTTCACCTCACTTCCAGACGTCCTGGATGTTCTCCCGTGATGTTTTTGTTGTATTTGTTTTTGTATTTTTTGTGTTTTTCTTGTTTTTTATTTTCCCCGGTTCGGCCGTTAACTTCGTATTTTTCCTATGTCGTAATTTTTTTTTTCTAAGTGCCGCGTTTGGCAACTGCTTGCAGCCTAAGGTGATCCCGCATTTTGTTAGTGTGGAGGCTAAGTCCCACGTATTTCATTACACTGCTCGCCTCGCAGGCAATGAGCACCTTTGGCGCTCATCGCCGAAGTCCTGCGCGTTTTAGTGTTTTAACGGCTCGCTTTGCGAGGCTCGCAGGCAATGAGCACCTTCGGCGCTCATCGCCTAAGTGCTCCGAGTTAATTGGCTCGCCTCGCTATGCGAGTCTTGCCAGCGATGTGTGCCTTCGCTCATCGCTAAGTCGTATGCACCACGCAAAGCATGGCGACGTCTCGTAGTTTGACAGTTATAATATGTGATACTGCAGCATCAATATATTTGACATGGAATCACTGGTATGTAGTGCATACTGTACTTTTCAGTCTTAAAGTGCACCTATAATGCACCACCAGTCTACAGTATGTGGTCTGTACAGTGATAATCAACTCTGTGATATGCTTTGTTTATGAAAAGGCAATCTTCTTAATGAAATCTAACTTGTAACGGTTGCTCAGATCATCAGCTCAGGAGCCCAGGGTCACTGGATCAGCTAACCTGTATCATCTGCTTCTTCAGTGGGCTTGAAATGGCCAAGGAGACCAATCCTACCCAGATTCCAATCCGGTGTTCAATCCCTTCCCCCAAGAGAAGAGTAGAACTTCAGGGCAGCAAAGTGATTTTAACTCAGTAGTCTTCCCTCTAAATTAAACACATGATTGTCTATGTGTCCCAAGAAGAGCTTGTTTATTTCTGGTTACAGGCAGTGTTTTTTTTTTTTTAATTCTAGCACAATGGATTTACATGTTTGTGGGCTGAACATATGCAAACTCCCCGCCCAGATAACAGATGTGCCCCCGGGGTTATGCAGCTGATTGCTCCATAAAGAGCCAATCAGAAGCAAGAAAAACCATGGGCTTGGCTATCCCGCCTTGAGGGTGATTCTATGGGAGGCACCTACAGAGAGAGAGAGCGGGAACACATAAACAAAGGAAAAATAATACATGTAAACGGCCACAAGATGTTACTGCACTGCTAACAAATGGAACTGTCCCTAATTCAGCAGTGAGTTGGCTACATGATGTAAAACTGAATGGTTCTTCTGACACAAATGGCTTTAGAGTCTGAAAGTCTCTTGGTTAGGGAAAACAGATCTTCACACTTTAAGCAAATGCCTGCTGTATCACATAGCTTTTGAACAAAGCTCAGGATGGATTATGCACTAGCTAGGAATCCCACCCACATACAGCTGTTTCAAGGTCACTGACTCTCATCAGCATGGGACTGGTTCATTAGCTTGTGTAGTGGATTGTTTGAGGAGGTAGTTTACCACAACAATAATTTAATATATGGTGGGCAAAAGAGCGACAGAAGCCCTCCACCTTACAGTAGTACAGTAAATAAATAGTACATTTGTGTTCACATCTGAACGTCTAAAACAAGTTAAAAAATGATATATATTATGCATTTCAAACTGACATACAAATCTCTGCATGACTAAAGTCCCATCTACCTAAAGAAGCTCCTCACTCCATATCCAAAGTGAGAATATGCATGTGAAGATCTGCTAATCATCCCCAGGATTCTTCACTTACCATTGGATTGTGTCTACAACTTTCATGTATACAGATCTAACATTGTGCGACTATCTGCGACTCTTGGTCGATGTGCCTTTTCTTTGGACTTTGTAAAAAGAGACTAGAGCTATTTTTGTTCACTCAGGCTTTGTATAATAACACATTTTAGAAAACATTTCTTTGAGTCCCTTTTAAAAGAGAAGTGTAAACTAAAAATACATTTTAATTATTGTGTAAGAGTATTTGCTCATTTATTAATGTTGTTATTTTGATATATTATAGTCCAATTTGGATTAGTCCGAGTAATTCGATAATTGACCAGTCTGACAAGGTAAGGAGGATTTATTCTTAGATCTCGCGGAATTTGACACCAACCTCCTTACCCAACACATGCCCTGATCTCCAGAATTGTAAACATCCCTCTAAACACACATGCGTCACCTAAGTTGATACCTCTGCTAAACCCCAGGGTTTAGCAGAGGTATCAACATTGATTTTTGTCCGATTTAAAAACAAGCTTTATGACTTTTCCTGATTTCACTTTGCTCTTAGTCTGGCTTGAAGGTTTCAAACATATATTTTGTTTTAAGTTGTACAGTGCTCATGTAATGCTATTTGTTTCCCCAAAAATGTTTTAATATTTTTAGTCATTGTGTTTCACTTTAAGTAGCCTCAATTTGTTACAGTTTATGTGTTTTACATTATTTTTTGCATAGCCATATACACATTGTGACACTCAAGCTCTTATTGTTTGGCCCAGGTTATTTACACCGTCCTATATAATGGAACCCGGGGCATCACAAGTGTGACAGTCAATTTCACTCTCATCAGTTTGCCCAGCACCAGTCGCTCGTTACAACAGAGCTTCAAGGTGATATATAAGGTGAGTATGGTCTGTAGACACTTGATGTTGTTCTTCCTTTTTATAAGCTATAATTTTCTACTTTAAAAAAAATAAAAAAATTATTTATGTATGTGACTGCAGCTTACATGGACCACTGTAATGACCTAGGGCCTCATTCAATTGTGATTTGGCCAATTGAATAGGGGTCTAAATAAGCACATAGCATATTTTTTTTAAAGAAGTTTTTAGGGAGTGAAAATCTTGCTTTTGGATAGATGTTTTCTAACTAAAAACTTCTTTAAAAAATATATGTTATGTGCTTATTTAGAGCCCTATTCAATTGGCCAAATTGCAATTGAATGAGGGCCCTAGCCAGCAGAGCCAGTTATTAGAATTATACAATGATCCTTAAAAACATTTTGATTTAATCTTTGCAGTCGTTGAATATTGTTTTCATAAATTATTAGAGTATCAATTCCAGTGTTTGTCTCTATTGTGATATGGTCATTAGGTGAGGTGGCAGGGGTTGGCTGAACAACAGGTCGAAAGGACTTTACGTCCAATTGGATTTGATAAGAGAATAAGCAATGATTCATAGGCTGCCCATACAGCAAACACTTATTGCGACAGGAACGTCTTCAACACAAGTCTCTAGCCAGTGGAGATTTTGTTGGTATAACTCTGAAAAATAGTAGCCACCTCCCAATATTGACCTTATAGTGGTCGGAGAACAGCAGCAGCTGAGTCTTAAGTTTGACAGTAAGTTTAATAATGAATGTTGCTTTTTTAAATAATTGAATATGGATTTAATTAAAAATCAGTGCCTAACTAAACAATATAGCTGTTGATAGGACATTGAAGTGGCCATTTATAATATGTTTGAATAGTAGCTTACCCGTCATAAATGACGGTTTCATATAGTTTCTTGTCTGTTCTATCTGTCTCAGTGCTGTCTCTCTCTTTATGCTCTCTCTCCTCCTCTCTCTCTCCGTGCTCTCTCTCCCCTCTTTCTCTCCCTTATTCCTTCTCTCACCCCCTTCCTTCTCCTTTCTCACTCCCTCCCTGTCTCCCTTTATCTCCCCGAATGTAGAGTTAAGTGATGGTATTGTATAGTATCTTGAATTGCTGTCACTGTCTGTGCACCTCTCTCCCTTCTCTCTCTCCTCCCTTTCTCTCTCTCTCTCTCTCTCCCTTCTTCCCTCCCTCTCTCCTTTCCCTTCTACCTCCCTCCCCTCTCCTTTCTCACTCCTTCTCTGTCTCCCTCCCTCTCTCTCCCGGAATTTAGAGTTAAATGACGGTATCATATAGTATGTTGAATTGTCTGTTCTGTCTCTCAGTGCTGTCTCTCTCTGTGTGCCTCTCTCTGTGCCCTCTCTCTGTCTCTCTCCCCTCTCTCTCCCTTCTTCCCTCTCTCTCCCTCTCCCTTTTTCTCTCCCATCTCCTCTCTCACTCCCCCCCCCCCCCCTTCTCCCTCTCTCTCCCTGAATTTATAGTTAGTATCTTGTGAGCAACGCCTCAGCACCGCACAGGCTTTACTCACAACCTAATATTTATTAGTGGATTATTGTGAATGGATATAGAACTTTACATTAGTATTAGTATTTGAATATTGGTATTGTTTACATATATTTATGGTATTTACATTTTTAGTTGTTGATTAACAAAGCAGTTGTGAAATTGCTCTTCATATGTGCACTATATTTGTGCTTTCAGCTGTCACGACCTTCTCTTTCTTCATGACTTTGTAATGATGTCATGGAATCCTTGATCTTGTATCTTGCTCTCACGTTTGTTATATCGGAAAGCCTCTGTTGATGATGTTACCATCTCTTTCAGTCCTCTTCTGCTGCTGTAGACACAGTCCAAACCAGAAGTGGAAACCCAGGATATCTTGTGGGATACCCTGTGTTGACTGACAGTGGATCTGTATCCTTAAACAACCGAGTATGCACATAATAGCTGTTCTGTTACCAATCGCAATGGTATTAGTGACCTTTTCAGAGCAGAAAAAAATAGCTAAGACAAGACATTTACTACAGGTCTGTAAGGGCCACAACAGAGGCCCCAGATGTAGAAGGAAGGTAAAGTACCGTTATAAATAAGAATATTTGTAACTGGAAATTATTATAAAATGTAATTTAGTAGTAGAAAAACAGCTCTGATTTTAATCTGCTCAGTTCCAGAAGTATTGTTCTTAATAGTTAATTGCTTTATTATCTACGACTGTTTAATAGGATTAATAAATTACATTTGCATATGGCTTCTGATGTGTCATTTTATGAAAAGACAGATTCTGCTGATACATTAGAAGCCAATAATACATTATTGAGGTACTGATAACAAGGCCAATCTGACAGTAAATTCTCTTGGACTTGGTGACGGCCATACAACAGCTCAAAACTGTTTGTTTTTACTAAATTACCTTTTTTAAATTACACTACTGATTGAAAATATTCCTATTTTATTTGATACTTAGTATCCTACTGGCAGATACTATTCAGTCATTTTTGCACCATTTATTGTTAATCATATTCAGGGGTCTGCAAATAATCAGACTTTTTTTCTAGTGATTTTTCTACTCAAACTATTTACTTAGACCCTGAGGAAATAATAGCAATGATTATGATCAAGTAGCCCTCATAATCAATCAAACGGTGGCAAGCAGTGCTCTGTGACATTGCACTAAACTACAGAATGATGTCAATTTGAATTCAAGGCAAACCATTTAACATCATAGTGGTCCAAATCTATGCTCCAACCATGGCTGCTGAGTTGTCCATTTCTACGAGGATATTCAACACCTCAGAGATATAACACCAAGAAATTGTGTTGCTCATCATAGGAGATTGGAATGCTAAAGTAGGGAACCAAAAGATAAATTGAATGTTGAACCTTGGAGTACAAAAAGAAGCTGGTCAGAGATTAGTATAAGTCTGTCAAGATAACTACAGTCAGTGCCTTGCAAAAGTATTTATCCCCTTGACTTTTTACCTATTTTGTTACATTACAGCCTTAAGATCAATGTTTTGTTAATCTGAATTTTATGTGATGGATCAGAACACAATAGTCTAAGTTGGTGAAGTGAAATGAGAAAAATGTATACATTAAACTATTTTTTTAGAAATAGAAAACAAACTTGGCATGTGCGTATGTATTCACCCCCTTTGTTATGAAGCCCAAAAAAAGCTCTGGTGCAACCAATTACCTTCAGAAGTCACATAATTAGTGGAATGATGTCCACCTGTGTGCAATCTAAGTGTCACATGATCTGTCATTACATATACACACCTTTTTTGAAAGGCCCCAGAGGCTGCAGCACTAACTAAAACACTGTCATGAAGACCAAGGAACTCTCCAAACCAGTAAGGGACAATGTTGTTGAGAAGTACAAGTCAGGGTTAGTTTATAAAAAAATATCCAAATCTTTGATGATCCCCAGGAGCACCATCAAATATATCATAACCAAATGGAAAGAACATGGCACAACAGCAAACCTGCCAAGAGACGGCCGACCACCAAAGCTCACGAACCGGGCAAGGAGGGCATTAATCAGAGAGGCAGCACAGAGACCTAAGGTAACCCTGGAGGAGCTGCAGAGTTCCACAGCAGAGACTGGAGTATCTCTACATAGGACGACAATAAGCCGTACGCTCCATAGAGTTGGGCTTTATGGCAGAGTGGCCAAAAGAAAGCCATTACTTTCAGCAAAAAACAAAATGGCACGTTTTGAGTTTGCAAAAAGGCATGTGGGAGAATCCCAAAATGTATGGAGGAAGGTGCTCTGGTCTGGTGAGACTACAATGTAACTTTTCGGCCATCAAAGAAAACGCTATGTCTGGCGCAAACCGAACCCAACACATCACCTAAAGAACACCATCCCCACAGTTAAACATAGTGGTGGCAGCATCATGCTGTGGGGATGTTTTTCAGCAGCCGGGACTGGGAAACTGGTCAGAGTTGAGGGAAAGATGGATGGTGCTAAATACAGAGATATTCTTGAGTAAAACTTGTACCACTCTGTGTGTGATTTGAGGCTAGGACGGAGGTTCACCTTCTAGCAGGACAATGACCCCAAACAAAAAAAGCAACAGCTGAATGGTTTAATGGGAAACATGTAAATGTGTTGGAATGGCCAAGTCAAAGCCCAGACCTCAATCCAATAGAAAATCTGTGGTCAGACTTAAAGATTGCTGTTCACAAGCGCAAACCATCCAACTTGAAGGTGCTGGAGCAGTTTTGCAAGGAGGAAAGGGCAAAAATCCCAGTGGTAAGATGTGGCAAGCTCATAGACACTTGTCCAAATCGACTTGCAGCTGTGATTGCCGCAAAAGGTGGCTCTACAAAGTATTGACTTTAGGTGGGTGAATAGTTAAGCACATTGACTTTTTATTTTGTCCTATTTGTTGTTTGCTTCACAATAAAAAAAAAATAAAACCTCTTCAAAGTTGTGGGCATGTTCTGTAAATTAAATGATGCAAATCCTCAAACAATCAATGTTAATTCCAGGTTGTGAGGCAACAAAACACGAAAAATGCCAAGGGGGGTGAATACTTTTGCAAGGCACTGTATCTGGTAATATCAAACACCCTCTTCCAAAAGCTTCAGAGACAACTCTAATCATGGACATCAGCAGATGTACAATGTAGAAATCAGATTGACTATATACTTTGTAGCCAAAGATGGAGAAGCTCTATACAATCAGCAAAAACAAGATCTGGAGCTGACTGCATTAAGAAACTCATGATCTGAGCTACAAAGTTCAGAATTAAACTGAGGAAAAGAGGGAAAATTGTTCATCGCTACGGAATATGTTGGCGCATAACAAATAAAAGATAATAACAAAATGAAGACGATCCAATCAATCAGTACCACAGAAAATTAAGCCAAACTGTTCACTGGAAAGTTTGATCATGAGGCTGAAGCTCAAGTATCTTCCGCATATCATGAGAAGACTGGATTCCCTAGAGAATACTCTGATGCTGGGAAAGATTGAAGGCCCACATAGAACAGGACAACAGTGGCACAGATGGATAGATGAGGTCATTGAAGTAATGAACATGAGCTTGAGCGAGCTCAGAGGGACAGTGGCTGACAGATAGGGTCACAGAGAGTCAGACACGATTGACTAAACAACGACAAGAACATTAGTATTGTATTATATTTGGAACAATTGCTATTTCACTTCCAAGCAAAAGAAATTTTGAATCCAATGAATCCATTTACGTTTCAGGTATAAATACATCCAAAAACAAACTCACATTTTACAAGCCTCAGAACTGACTTCACATTCCTGCCAGATGCAGTAACCAGTAGAGTGAATAGAGAGCATAGTAATTCAGCCAATCAACACGTATGTCAGTCTCTCAACATATGACTTAAGCGCATTGTTATACACATTCCATGTAATCCTTCAGCTGTTCAATTGGGTTATGACTGCAATTCTATTTTTTTCCTTTCTCTCTTCTAGTTCACAAGTGGTTGTGTATTTTATATTGTTATTTTCCTCACTCTTTTGCTATAATGTTATGTTTGTACTGTGATTGCAGCTCCCTGTATTAGTCTTAGCAGATTGTGTAACATAGGTCGTGTTGTACTTATTGCTCCTTGACCCTTAGTCCAGCTCACTTTGGTGAGTTCTCTTGGGGATGGCTCATGCTCTCACAGACCTGTGCAGTTTGGGATGAACATCTTGAGTGGCTGCACTATCAGGTAATCCTCAGGATTTCTCTGGTTCAATATGTGCAGTATCTGATGTATACGTTGGTGGTTCAGTGCAGAACTGATGTATACGTTGGAGATTCAGAGCAGAAAAATATGTCAATCTGCAGTTTTTGATGCAGTTTCTCTTTTTAGGGGTCTGGCTTCAGAGACGTGCACCAACCTCCATATTAGAGCGTACACACTGCTAGCAGGGAGCTCACCACGGAGTGCAGCCATTATTGGGAATGCAAGTGTCACCCAGCCAGGGGACTGGACATCCATCATATATCAAAACTGCAGTGCACAGGTAATATTTGCCCTTCACCAGCCTAGTTACGTCTCTGGCTTTGTCACTAGGTCAGCTTTATCCTGGTCAGTCTCTTATCTCCATATAATATCTCTCTTCAGGATCTGGGTAACTGCTCCACCAGCTGCTTCATCCCGGTCTCCCTGAACGTACAGATCCTGTGGGCTCAAGTTGGACTCTTGTCTAACCCTCAGTCACAGATATTTGGTGTTCGTTTCCTGTTCAGCTGCCGACCTGTGCAGGTGAGAATCGCTGAGTTGTTTCAAGTTCCTTTCACTGTCACATCAGTACACCAGGAAGACACAATAGAGGTTACTACCTACTACCATTTATTGGGTCAAAAAGGTATAGTAACCAAACAAAGAAAACAATATGGATGACACATCAGGCACAAGGTAGCATATACACTTTGCTTAAAGCTGTGTAATACAGTGGGCATATGCTTAAAGGGAGCCATATTTTATATAGTATCGGATTAAAGACCAAAACCTTTGTGGGCACATTTGTATGTCTCTTCCCAGGTTCCCAGAATACAGTGCAATAACTGTATTTCTTGGAATTCTGAGGAGGAAATAAGTTTTGTAACTTATTTTAAAATGTGAACACAACTTATTGACTGTACTACTGTAGAGTGGAGACTTTTATCGTTTTTTTGCCTACAATAAATTAAATGATTATTGTGGTAAACTACCTCCCAACAAAATCTACTAAACAAGCTAGGAGCCGGCCCCGTGCTGATGTGAGGCAGAACAGTGCTGTATGTGGGTAGGTTTCCTAGCTTGTATTTAACCCATCCTTGGCTTTGCTTGTAATACAGCAGGCATATGCTTAAAGGGAGCCATATTTGATATAGTATCGGATTAAAGAGTGAAACCTTTTTGGGCACATTTGCATGTTCCTGCCCAGGTTTCCAGAATGCAGTGCAATAACTGTATTTCTCGGAATTCTGAGCAGGAAATAAAATGTTTTAACTTATTTTAGCCGAGCACAAATGCACTATTAATTTACTATATATATATATATATATATATATATATATATATATATATATATATATTGTGATCAGGATGGCCGCGTATAGCGGTGGTTTCTTAAAGGAAGGGCTGACACCGACTTCAAATGCAGCAAATTGGTTTATTTGCAAAATGGAAATTAACAGTTGAAGCAGTAGCTCTGCTTGAAATAACGAAACATAAATAACTTTGTCTCTGCGAGGTGGGAGAATGCCACCTTGTGGCCAGGTATATACAGTCCTTAACTTGGGAGACTGCCACCTTGTGGCCAGGATACCAACAGTCCTTTAACTTGTGATAGTGCCACCTTGTGGCCAGGATACAAATATTTCCCTTTTACTTGGGAGACTGCCACCTTGTGGCCAGCTTGTCAACAGTCTTTTAAGCTGGGGAGACTGCCCCCTTGTGGCCAGCATATGATTAGTCCTTGAGACTGGTGAGAGTGCCACCTAGTGGCCAGGAAACAACAGTCTCTTATCTTGTTGAAAATGCCAGCTTGTGGCTAGGAGACACACAGTCTCTTACTTGGTTGAAAATGCCTTATCTTCTACAGCTTCTGTCAATGGTGGGTGAAGCATAGGGCCCACCCTTCTCTCCCTTATGCTTCACCCCAGGGACCCTTGTCACCCTCTGGGGATGAGGGACTATTACTTTCTCTCAACGCACACTTCTCCCTGGGGCCTTTGTGCTTCTTAACCTCATATGGTGAAAACAGGTATCTGTCACCAACCTGTTTATCCCTTGTTGCATCCAGCTTCTTAGGGATGGGGTCTGGAGATAGTCCTTGCTCAGTGGAATATCTCCGATACCACAGAAGTCCTTTCTGTGAACCAACTCTGGAATATAGTAGTCTCTCTCTCAGGCTCTGGTACAATTTCTGCTTCCAGCAGACTGTGTGAACGTACTGCGTTCCTCTATATGTCAGTTAGCAACAAGCGTCCTTCTTTGGCTTGCTTCAGTCTGAGGCCTTCACTCACTGGCTACTCTCTGCTAGGCCAAACAGGGCCTAACTGCAGGGGAATCAATAATCCCTTCACTTACTTGGCTTTACTTGTATTTTCACCTCTGGCATCTATAGTCGCTCTTTCAGCTCAGTCCTTCCTGTGACTGCAATCAGCACCCTCTTCTCACTGTTGTAGTACTTGCAGTCCCAGTAAATCAAGCTTCACACAGCCCACTGTACTTCCACATAGGAACAGTCTTCACTCTCTGTGGCGTGCTTCTCTCAGCAGCCCACAACCTGCACAGAGCCTAGCCGGCCACACCCCTCTCTCTAGGTCTGCTTTCAGGCTTTTAAAGGGCAGTTGCTCCCATTAGGAGTTCTTCAGAAGTTTTAACTACTTCACTTCTGACAAGAACTCCATACTCCACTTGCTTGTCATACTTCAAAGGAGCAAACAATCACAATATATATATATATATATATATATAGTGGATATAAAAAGTCTACACATCCCTGTTAAAATGTCAGGTTTCTGTGCTGTAAAAAAATGAGACAAAGATAAATCATTTCAGAACTTTTTCCACCTTTTAATAGTACCTATAAACTTTACAACTCAATTGAAAAACAAACTGAAATCTTTTTGGTAGAAGGAAGAAAAAATATAAAAATAAAATAATAAGTATGCACACCCTTAAACTAATACTTTGTTGAAGCACCTTTTGATTTTATTACAGCACTTAGTCTTTTTGGGTATGAGTCTATCAGCATGGCACATTTTGACTTGGCAAGATTTGCCCACTCTTCTTTGCATAAACACTCCAAATCTGTCAGATTGCGAGGGCATCTCCTGTGCACAGCCCTCTTCAGATCACCCCACAGTTTTTCAATCGGATTCAGGTCTGGGCTCAGGCTGGGCCATTCCAAAACTTTAATCTTCTTCTGGTGAAGCCATTCCTTTGTTGATTTGGATGTATGCTTTGGGTCGTTGTCATGCTGAAAGATGAAGTTCCTCTTCATGTTCAGCTTTCTAGCAGAAGCCTGAAGGTTTTGTGCCAATATTGACTTGTATTTGGAACTGTTCATAATTCCCTCTATCTTAACTAAGGCCCCAGTTCCAGCTGAAGAAAAACAGCCCTGAAGCATGATGCTGCCACCACCATGCTTCACTGTGTGTATGGTGTTCTTTTGGTGATGTGCAGTGTTGTTTTTGCTCCAAACATATCTTTTGGAATTATGGCCAAAAAGTTCAACCTTGGTTTTATCAGACCATAACACCTTTTCCCACATGCTTTTGGGAGACTTCAGATGTGTTTTTGCAAAATGTAGCCTGGCTTGGATGTTTTTCTTCGTAAGAAATGGCTTTCGTCTTGCCACTCTACCCCATAGCCCAGACATATGAAGAAGGAGATTGTTGTCACATGTACCACACAGCCAGTACTTACCAGATAGTCCTGCGGCTCCTTTAATATTACTGTGGGCCTCTTGGTAGCCTCCCAGACCAGTTTTCTTCTCGTCTTTTCATCAATTTTGGAGGGAGCTCCAGTTCTTGGTAATGTCACTGTTGTGCCATATTTTCTCCACTTTTCTTCACTGTGTTCCATGATATATCTAATGCCTTGGAAATTATTGTGTACCCTTCTCCTGACTGGTACCTTTTAACAATGAGATCCCTCTGATGCTTTGGAAGCTCTCTATGGACCATGGCTTTTGCTGTGGGATGCAACTAAGAACATTTCAGGAAAGACCAACTAGAGCAGCTGAACTTTATTTGGGGTTAATCAGAGGCACTTTAAATAATGGCAGGTGTATGCTGACTCCTATTTAACACAATTTGGAATGTGATTCCTTAATTCTGAACACAGCTACATCCCCAGTTATAAGAGGGTGTGCAGACTTATGCAACCACATTATTTTTATTTTTTATTTTTCTTCCCTCCACCTAAAAGTTTTCAATTTGTTTTTCAATTGAGTTGTACAGTTTATAGGTCACATTAAAGGTGGAAAAAGTTCTGAAATGATTTATCTTTGTCTCATTGTTTTACAGCACAGAAACCTGACATTTTAACAGGGGTGTGTAGACTTTTTATATCCACTGTATATATTAAACATACAAACCCTATACACTTCTATTGGTGATACTTGTTCAGTAGGAATAAAGGCTTTAGTTTGCATATTTTCTATATCTCCCTGAACGCAATCAGACAGATGAAGAGTCTGTTAAATCTATTTGAAAGTATGAGCAATTTATATTGAAGGGTAGGGGCGACCTCTTGCCTTGTGTCTGAATGATTATCTCTTACGAATACATTTGAAACAGTTATGCAATTGCTTTGACAGATTTCTTAACAAAAGCCTTGTAGTCTCATTCGATTTCCATTGAAAGAACTGTCACTAAACGCTGCCCCTTTCCAAAGAAGCGGTTCATTTCTTCTCTGCATTGAAGTTATAGACATGGCAAATAAGAGACAAAAATGGTGGCTGTCATAACAAGAAAATTGCATGTGGTTGAAATGTCTAAAGTCTATTTTAATTGTTTTTTACTTTTCTCAAAAAATGTTTCTTGTCTCAAATGTAATTTTTAAAAGTATAGTATTGTAAATATGGGATTGCGCTTGTCCATTAATCACCCTTCATCAGCTTATCCTTATATTGATTAGAAGTTGATTACATTTTGCCACTGTATGTCCTTAGTCACATAATCATTACTCCTCAATATTTGATGACCTAAAACGCATTTTTTGTTAAATGATGTTTGCCTTATGTTACATAGGCTTCATTTTGTGATGAATCTGAAGAAGATAATATGTTTAAAAACATTTTGCACATTATCCAGTTAAGCTCTTCAAGATCTTCAAGTGAGTGTTAGGAAAACACATCAAATTTTAAAGGGACTTTTTAGGAACAAAAATGTTTTATAAAACTAGGTGACTTAATTGATATATCCTATTTTATATTCCTATTGATAAGAAGCCTTTAGAGTAACACATTCTTGCCTTATAGGGCCCCCATTTTTCTTTATGTTCTCCCTCATGAGAGCTGGCATTCTTTATAGTTGTGATCTTAAGTCACGCCCACAGGAGAGGAGCTTCATACTAGCAGTGTCTCATGCTGCTACCAAGCAGAGTAACATGTCGTGTGTTTGATCAACATGAGACATTAATAGTGTGAGGCCCCTTCCCTACGTAACTGCTCTCATGAGCACAGACCTTTTTTCTCTGCACTTTACCCTAATTATTGATTGACTCCCTGATCAATTGTCTCCTTTTGCCTGTGGTTTCTGAGGTGTTAGCCTCTATCGTTACCACAGAAGCCATATGCAAGGGGTAGTCTTTTATCTATTAAAAAAAACAACTTGGTACTGATAACAAGACCAGTCAGATTGGAGGATCTGTTGAGCTGAGTGACAGCCACAGTTTAATAAATTCAAATGAGTTATTCTGTTCCGAAATTACATTACATAAACTGTCATACCATAATTGGGGCATCTGATGTGGCCCTTTAAAAGACCACTGGAGTTTTGTTTAGTAAGAAGCCACACACTTATGAGTTATGTAAGAAAATAGCAACATTAAAGGTATATCTAAGTTTCCTGGATTATGAATGCATCTGATAGATGCAAATCAACTGTGTATAAAAACATTTTTTGAATGAAAAAATACCAGAATAACCATTAACAAACTCACCCTGATGTTTGATAAATCTCTTTGAGTTTGCCAGCAGCAGCTTTTGGGAGTAAACAACCCTGAAAATCCCTGCTATAATTAGCAAAAAATTCATAATTCCTTTTAGCCAATCACAGGTAGCTACACATTTTAATATAATGTAACAATTCATCATGGCAGTTTGTGCAGAAAGGAATCGTGGGATGTGTAGTCCCCCAGTAGAAGTAGGAGGAGTCAGACACTGATCTGTAGATCTCTGCACTGTGCTGCTTGAAGGTTAGTAAATGGTTAAACATGTGCCCAAATGCAGTGTTTCTATTTGTAGGTTCACTGTGCCTATGGAAGCAGCTCTGGTGGTGTGGAAAACAAGTTTTATTTTTAAATACAATAAGTCTGTATGTGTATAGAATGACTCAATGTAATGTGTGTGTCTGATATAAGCAGCGTGTGCTAGATTAGATAAAGGTAAGAACAGGGGAATGTAGATATAACTTTAACAGGTTTAAAGACAGCTAGCTACTGTTAGTATCCCTGTAGCTTGAGGGATTCTATTATGGGGCTTGCTCTGCCATTGAGTTCAGTTATCACATGTGCTATTTGGAGAGGATATTTTATGTGAAGTGAATATAGATACAATTTGTATCATGATAAGATCTGTACCTCAGTTCATCCCACTTCTGTCTCATCTTTTTAGGAACCAAAGCAAAATGTCTGTCATCACTAAAGTATAATTGAATGCATTAATTAAAAATGGAATGCTGTAACTATTTTAAACTGTGTAAAAACATGTTAAGCTCTTCAAGTTAGAAATATAAACATGACATCACTGGTCCTTTAATGTTTAAAGTTTTCTGCACCATTGGATCTCCACCTTTTTTGGTCACTGTCCAGTGCTCATGGGGACAGGTTTTATTAGGGTGATATTTTACTACATTTTCATCAGTGACTAAAGTATTCAAATCGAAGCAAAGCTACATTACACGGTACTGTTTAACTGCCGTTAATTTCCTATACTGTACTAGTCGTTTGCCCGTCATAAATGACAAGATAATATTTTTTTCCCTACCCCCCTTCCCCTGTATTTCTTTCCCCCTCTCCCTTTCCTGTGTCTCTTCCCCTCCCCCCTCTCCTGTGTCTCTTCCCCCCCACTCTCTCCCCTGTATCTCTTCCCCCTCCCCTGTATCTCTTTCCCCCATGTCTCTTCCCCTGTACTCCCTCCCCTGTATCTCTAGCCCCTCCCCTGTATCTATTACCCCATGTTTCTTTCCCCACTCTTCCCTCCCCTGTGTCTCTTTCCCCCTTTGTCTCCTCCCCTTTATCTCTAGCCCCTCCCCTGTATCTATTTCCCCATGTCTCTTCCCCCCACCCCTGTAACTCTTTCCCCATGTTTCTTTCCCCACTCTTCCCTCCCCTGTGTCTCTTTCCCCCTTTTGTCTCCTTCCCCTGTATCTCTAGCCCCTCCCCTGTATCTGTTTCCCCATGTCTCTTCCCCCTCCCCTGTAACTCTTTCCCCATGTTTCTTTCCCCCCTCTTCCCTCCCCTGTGTCTCTTTCCCCCTTTGTCCCCCCCGCCAGCGTGCATGCGCACTGCGGCATGTACAAAATACCGTACAGTTAGTTTCTAATGTGAGCATGCGCACCCTCTGGAGCATTACACACTTTATAAACTATATTAGTGATAACTTGTTAGGCTCTCCTCATCCCTGAAGACTAGCAGATAAGGTCTGAAGGACCGGCTGGTGAGAACCACTGTTCTACACTATCATTTAATTAAGATTATTTAAGCCAAATGTTTTTTTTTAGGTAGATGGAATAGGCAGACTGGGTGGGCCTTTTGGTTCTCATCTTCTAATACTCTGTTAAAATGCACAATAGCAATTAAGCACTATGTTTATTTTAATCTACATGTTGTTGCTCGCTCTTTTCTCAGTGTCAAGATACCACCATTCTTCAGACCAAGGTGTCATTCACAGACATCACCAAGAAGGGACCGTCCCCTCGTTCTGTCCCCACTGTCACCGGCAGAGCCCCCCTCGACTTCTTCTACCCCTTCCAAACAAGTATCGCTGTGAAAGGAACTACGGCCACCATTGTTCCTCTTCTACTACTTCTCTTGAGCTTTATACAGACCACATAATGGCCCACTGTGATCATATTTTTATTGGTATTCTTTTGAAGAACTGCACTTGAAAAAAGGGAACATGTTTTAGAATCTAAAAATATATAAGACACCTAATTTATTACTTTTTATATGTTTATGCTACTGTGCAATCTACCATTTTGGTTTCAGTGTATCAGCTTCCTGAGGTGGGAGCAGACTTTGATTGCACAGGAAGTGTTTGTCTGCACAGTGGGAATTTGACACTTACAACTACCAGCATTCCCAGCAGGACTCTATGGAAGCTCATTAGTTTACAAGGACACACCCAACTGACAAATGTAATAGACAACAGCAGGCAAGACATCAAAATGGAAGACTGCAGTAACAGTAAAAGTTACACAATGTAAAGGTTATGTTTAAGTTCCTTGGATAATTCAGATTAATTCAGCCATAGAATACTTTTGGGCTACAAATATTTTGATGCAACCCCTGGGACCACTAAGTAGCCCAAAACTGTAATTCAAGGTCCAAAACCACTCCCAATAATAGAGAGGGGTTGTTTGGATTATATATATATATATATATATATATATATATATATATATATATATATATATATATATATATATATATATATATATAATTTTCTATTCTAATGTGATTGTTGTGGTAAACTACCTCCCAATAAAATCTACTACACAAGCTAGGATCCGGCCCCACACTGATGAGGCATTAGCCTCGAAACCGCTTTACATGGGTAGGATTCCTAACTTATGTATAATCCATCCTGATCTTTGCTCAAAGCTGTGTAATACAGCAAGCATATGCTTAAAGGAAGTTTAAAATGGTAATGAATTTCAAGAGCGAAGCCTTTGTGGGCACATTTGCATGTCCATGCCCAGTTTCCCAGAATACAGTGTAATAAGTGTATTTCTCGGAATTCTGAGCAGGAAACAAGTTATTTAACTAATTTTAGACATTCAAATGTGATCACAAATGTACTATATATATATATATATATATATATATATAGAGAGAGAGAGAGAGAGAGAGAGAGGCCTCAAATCCTTCTTTAAGGTATCTTGCGGTCCCCATAGTTTCTTGAGGAAGCTCTGCTCACACATAATGGAATAATTGGGTTCCATATTGGGGAAACTCCAGTATATAAAGAATGTAATTAAAACTAGATTTTTTTTTAGCATATTTTAAATCCATTTGGCAGCTGGTTACATAAAGTATGATTTTTTTGTATCACTATATTTTCTACTAGAGCCCTTGTGTTTTTGCCAATAACATGGTTACTACATTTCCTTAAGCATCAATAAGGGTTAATCCTGTATTATATGGCACTGTTACACATGATCTGCATAGATCGCATACAATGGGCAGACTCAGGACACTGATGTAATCTTCCAGATTTTGTTGCTGTTTGTGTAAAAATTATTACTTTTTTTGTAAATTGTAAAAACAATATATTTTTGTATTTTTTTGTACATTTAGAAATCAAAGTCCTATTAAAATAAAGATTTGAATTCTCTCGTATGTTATGGAATTTGACATTTTCACATTTTTACTCAAGTTTTATTAATCCATATGATTTCTTTGTTATTGGTTTTTTTACATTATGTTTGGATGGAGATCTTGGTTTCAGATATCTGCCCAGGCTACTAAGAAGTCAAAATGAAACTTCAGTCCTTAAAAATACATAAGAACAATCAGGATAGTGCCATTCAAACCAAACCTAAAATGGCATGTTGTCAGCAACTATTCAGCTTATCTGTCCCACAGCAGGATAACCCACTTGTTTCTCTTCAAGCTGTGATGCAGGCTGCCAACCATCTACCAATTTGGTGGTATATTTGATGACCCAACACTCCCTCTAAAGGCCCACTAGTGGTAAAACAAGTCATGGTCCTTTAATAGTATAAGTTGTATGTACCATAAAAAGCCCTATTGGCCCAACGTTATAACAGTATGACTTAGTATTTTATTGTAATTTCCCACTTCCATGCTGTCTTGTCTCCTTCCTTCCACACGTTGTGTTACTCTGGCTGCAAGCTGTGAATCTCCATAATGCACCTTCCAAGGCACACAACAAGACCAGGGGTTTTGTATCAGGTATAATAGTTTACAGTCGTGAGTAATGCATGCGAGATGCGTTTTGCGCAGGCGTAACTCACAAGCTGTTGTCCCTAAATCCCGGGAAATCGTGCTACAGAGGGAGAGATAGAGGGAGAGGGAAGGAGAGAAGCAAAGCATGCAGAGAAAGGGCACATAGAGAGACAGAGGGCACAGAGAGAATGCACACATAAAGGGATGGTGCACAGAGAGAGAGAGACAGAACAGACAATTGAACATAACATGATACTGTCATTTATGACGGGCAAGTTAGTTGGTTCATATTGTCATGTTGAATTATCTTTCCTTTATAAGCTGCACCAGGTGGACCAATATGACGGCATTGGCGGTGATGGGTGTACTAAAAGCTGCAATATGGAAATTCCCAGCTGCTGCAGCCACTTCACACTGAAGCTCTCTGAGGGGAGTGATGCGGGAGAAAGACCAAAATGGCAAAGCACTTGAGGCAAGGATAGTGCAAAAAAAAAAAGAGGACATGCTTTTCAAGAACCGGGGCCTCTGATACTGCTACGGTGTACATTTAAAGTGTTTCACAGGTGTCTGTATCGGTAAATCTGTTTTGGAGGTTTATCCTTGACTCCCTAAAACACTTATATATTCCTTGCACTTGGTTTTTCTTACACACAAAGAAACACACATATATATATAATGTATCGGTCCGAATATAAGCCGCACCTTTTTTCCGATTTGCGAGTTACGGGTGCAGCTTATATTCGAGACCGTAAAAAAATGACTGCCGATTTGCTGGCTTTGCGAGTTACGCATGCGGCTTATATTCGCAAATGTGAAATGACTGCCGATTTGCGTTCTTGAGACTGTGGTATTGAATAGCGATTTACGGTTTTAGTGATTCTAACATCCTGTAAAGCCTGTAACCTGCAAAAGAAGTTACAGTACTAATTAGAAAGCCTGTTTCTTGCAATGGCTGATCACTTGGAGAGAGTCTTTTTCTCTCCAATTTTAAGGGTGGGGCTTATATTCGAGTACTATCTTCTTTCTATTTTATCCCCTTGTATTTTACAGGTGCGGCTTATATGCGGGTGCGGCTTATATTCGGGCCAATACGGTATATATATTTATTGTAATTTCCCACTTCTTGCATATATATATATATATATATATATATATATATATATATATATATATATATATATATACTAGTAGCTTGCCCGTCAACAATACGTTTTCCCACCTCTCCCTCCCCTGTGTGTGTCCATCCCCTCTCCCCTGTGTATCCTGTGACCCCCCCGTGTCTTCTTCCCCCCCCTCCCTCACCTGTGCCTCTTTCCCTCCCTTTCCTTTGTCTCCTTCCCTCTCCTGTTTCTCCTCCCCCCGTGTCTCCTTTTCCCCCTCCCCTGTATCACATTTCCCCCGTATCCCTCTCCTCTGTCTCCTTTCCCCCCTCCTCTCCTGTTCCTCTCTTCCCCCTGTCCTTTTCCCCACCCACTCCCCCGCCCTCATGTTTCGTTTCCCCCTTTCCCTTCCCTGTGTCTCCTCCCCCTCTCCCTGTCTTGTGTCTCCTTCCCCCCCCCTCCTCTTCGTCCCTTCTGTCCTTTCCCCCCTCCCTTTACCCCCCCTGTGTCTGGTACCTGGATTGAATCCTGCCAGTAGCACCACATTCACCTCCTCTGCGACTTGATCCACAAAGTAGTTTCGGCCTGATGGGAACAGCAGAGGAGGTAAGTGCGGCACAGCTGTCAGGATCGCATCCATGTAGGTGTTTGTGATAGGGTGTTTCGAGCCCGGGGGGCTTAGCGATGAGCGCCTCTGGTGCTCATCACGACCCCCTACTGGCAGGTACTGGGGAGTGATGCGATGTCAGGGGCCTCGTGATGAGTGCCTCTAGCGCTCATCGCGGCCGCCCCCCCACTGGCAGGAACCAGGTAGCAGTGACGGCCAAGCCTAAATCTTGCGCCGTACACGGCTCGCCTCGCAAAGCATCACCAACATCGTAAGCGTTCCCAACTATATATATATACACTCATACACACACACACACACACACACAAAAATACAGAGAATATATTTCCCAGTGAGGGAATCTCCAAAGATTGGTAACTGCAACCATATGCATTGGATCTGGTTCTTTATGTTTGTTTATCATTTTATTTGGTTTGATCATTGAACTTTTTTTTTTTTTTACAAGCAACACTGTCTTATTTGTGCAGATATGCTTTACTATCTCACAAAATCTCTTAACCCAATTTTCGACTCCTACTTAAAGACAATCCCAAGTTACATAGTTACATAGTTACTTACAGCCTTATTAAATTGTGATTCAATTCTTTTTTAATTATTATTATTAATCCAGAGGAAGGCAAACAATTTTTTTTTCTGTCTCAAAGGGAAAAATAAATTAATTCCTTCCTGACCCCAGATACTGGCGATTGGATTTCTCCCTGGATCAATACTCTCTCTCTAATTATCCAGGATAATCCTGAATTCCCTTTTTAATTAGAAATAAATCCAGTCCCCTTTTAAAGTTATCTATCGAATCCGCTGTCACCACCTCCTCTGGTAGAGAATTCCACAGATTAACTACCCTTACTGTAAAGAACCCTTTTCTTTCATTAAGGTGAAATCTTTTTACTTCTAAACTCAAAGGGATGTCCTCTTGTCAGTTGAAAACCTCTTGGCAAAAAAAGCTCCCTTGACAAATCTTTATACTGACCCTGGATGTATTTATATAATGTAATCATATCTCCTGTTAGACGCCTTTTTTCTAGAGAAAATGCGTTTAATTTGGTTAGTCTTTCTTCATAACTTAGCCCCTGCATTCACCTTATTAGTTTTGTTGCCCTCCTCTGTACCCTTTCCAGCTCTAAAATTTCCTTTTTATGAAGTGGTGCCCAAAATTGTACTCCATATTCCAAATGAGGGCGTACTTAGAGATTTGTTTAGTGGCAGAATTATATTTGCTTCCCTGGCTTCTATACCCTTTTTAATACATGCTAATATTTTATTTGCCTTTGCAGCTCCTGCTTGGCTTTGAGCACTGTTACCTAGGTGGTTGTCCACAAGCACTCCCAAATCCATTTCAATATCTGATACCCCTAGATTTGCCCCATTAAGATTATAAATTGCATAGCTATTTTTCCTTCCCAGATGCATAACTTTACATTTATTCGTATTAAATCTCATCTGCTATTTAGATGCCCATTCCTTAATTTTATGTAAGTACATCATTATCTGATTGAATTACCTTGCACAACTTCATATCATCACCAAACATGGAGACACTACTTTCCAGTCCCACCTCTAAGTCATTAATAAATATGTTAAAAAGGAGAGGACCTAATACTGAGCCCTGAGGAACCCCACGTACCACATTAGTCAAATCAGAGTATGTTCCATTTACAACAACCCTTTGCTTCCTGTCTTTTAGCCAGCTCTCAATCAATGAGCAGATATTTACTGCATTTCCTGTATCTCTTACAATAGACTGCATCCACTGAGTTGCCTTGATCCAGGTTCCTACTAACCTCCTCATAGAAACTAATTAGATTTGTTTGACATGACCTATCCCTCAAAAAATCCATGTTGATTCCTACTTATAATCATGTTCAAATAGACATATTCTTGTATATTATCACTTATTAACCGTTCTAAAAGCTTCCACGCTACATAAATGAGACTCACTGGTCTATAATTCTCTGGATTTGCTCTTGCTCCCTTTTTAAATCTAGGTATCACATCTGCTTTTCTCCAGTCATCTGGTAGAGACCCTGTGTTGAGTGAATCTTGAAACATTAAATATAATGGTTTGGCTATTACAGAACCCAGTTCCCTCAGTACCCGTTGATGTATTCCATCAGGACCCGGGGCTTTATTAACATTTATTTTTTCCAACATCTTTTGGAATTCTTCCTAGGTTAACCAGTTATTTGGTGAAGGTAGTGTAGCCCCATTATGTTGCAGTGTCCCAACCACTGGTACCTCCCTTGTGTATACCGAAGAAAATAACCTATTTAGATCATCTGCCATTTCCTGGTCACTAATTTTCAGACAGCCTGTGTCACATTGTAATGTTCCTATAGCTTCCTTCCTAGCCTTCTTCCCAATAATATACTTAAAAAATATTTTAGGGTTAGTCTTACACCTTTTGCAATGTTATAACTTGTTGATTTCCTTGTACTCATGTAAAGCAGTCTCTGTCCCCTCTTGTTTGTGTAATTTAAATGCCTGTTTTTTACTCTGTATCTTGATCTTTAAATCATTGTTAAGCCACATGGGTTGTGATTTACTCCTTTTACTTTTATTCCCACATGGTATATGCCGATGTGTATGTATATTTAGTACGGACTTAAATGTTGTCCATTAATGTTCAGTATTTTTACTAATCAGTTTTTTGTCCCAGTCTATACTTTGTATTGCTGCCCTTAAAACGTTAAAACCTTTCCCTTTTACAATTAAGAGTTTTCGTTGGCCCCTTAAAATGTTGTTTTTTTAATTCAATCTCAAACGAGACTGTGTTGTGATCACTGTTTCCCAAAGGTTGCCCTATTTCAACATTTGATACTATATCAATATTATTTGTGATGACTAAATCTAAGATGGCTTCTTTTCTAGTAGGCTCCTGTATTACCTGGGCCAGATAATGATCCCTGAGTGTACTGAAGAACCTGCTCCCCTTAGCTGAACTGCTGGTCTCATTTATCCAGTTTATTTCAGGGTAATTAAAATCTCCCATTATTAGAACTTGCCCATGCTTAGCTGCATTTCCAATCTGTAACAATAATTGTATTTCCTCACTTTCAGCTATATTTGGGGGTTTATAGCATACGCCTACTAATATTCTTTTGGAATTTGTTGCTCTGCTATTTAACTCTACGCACAAACATTCACCATTACCGCTAGGTCTAGCATAAAAATCTTCTCTGACTATAGGCTTAAATTCAGGCTTAACATACAGACAAATCCCTCCTCCTATTTTACCAATGCCCTAATCTTTCCTAAATATATTATAACCATCCAGATTAAAAGTCCAGTCATGAGATTCATCCCACGACTTTTCAGTAATGCCTATTAGGGGGATAGGCATTGGCATTGCCATTCTATCCGTCATTGCCATTCCTGAATGGACATCCCCTGTTGGGGATGTCCATTCAGGAATGGCAATGCCAGATAGAGCTGTTCCCTCTAACAGCCGGGAGAACAGTTCTACTGGAGGAGAGGGAGGGCAGAATAGGCAGAGCAACAGACATGTTTTGGTGGTAGGGGACTCTATTATTAGGAATGTAGACAGGGTAATTTGTCACCCAGATCCCAGCAATCGAACAGTTTGCTGTCTCCCGGGTGCTCGGGTTCGGCATGTTGTGGATCGGGTGGATAAATTATTGGGAGGGGCTGGTAATGAACCAGCGGTCTTGGTACACATTGGTACCAATGACAAAGTTAGTGGAAGATGGAGCGTCCTAAAGAATGATTTTAGAGAATTAGGGAATAAGCTTAAAGCATGGACCTCCAAGGTAGTATTTTTTGAGATACTACCAGTGCCACGTGCTAGCCCAGAGAGGCAGAAGGAGCTTAGGGAGGTTAATGCGTGGCTAAAAAAGTGGTGCAGTGCAGAGGGTTTTGGGTTTTTAGAGCACTGGGCTGACTTCTCACTTGGGTACAATCTCTATAGCAGGGATGGATTGCACCTTAATGATGAGGGCGCTTTTGTGCTAGGGGATAGGATGGTAGAACGGCTGGGGGAGTTTTTAAACTTGTAGGTGGGGGGGAGGGAATATATAGAAGTATTGGGGTAAATAGGGTAGAGAGGGAAAGGGATTAATTAGTTACCCATGGGGGAGGAGAAGGGGGGAGGGTTACAATAAAAAGTAGGGAGGTATTAATAGGGGCCTCAAATACAGTGGCAGGCACTTCACAACAGCAGAGCCATAGCAACATAAAGTGTATGATTGCTAACGCAAGAAGTTTGCCTGGGAAAATGGATGAGCTAGAAATATTAGCAGTGCAAGAAAAATGGGGCTTAATAGGCATTACGGAAACATGGTGGGATGAATCTCATGACTGGACTGTTAATCTGGATGGTTATAACCTATTTAGGAAAGATAGGGGAAATGGTAAAAGAGGATGAGGGATCTGTCTTTATGTTAAGCCTGAATGTAAGCCTATAGTCAGAGAAGATATTTCTGCTGGCACTAACGGCATCATTGAATCTTTGTGGGTTGAGCTAAATAGTGGAGGAGCTAATTCTAAAAGCATATTGGTGGGAGTATGCTATAAACCCCCAAATATAGCTGAAAGTGAGGAAATACAATTATTGTTACAGATTGGAAATGCAGCTAAGCATGGGCAAGTTCTAATAATGGGAGACTTTAATTACCCTGATATAAACTGGATAAATGAGACCAGCAGCTCAGCTAAGGGGAGCAGGTTCTTGAGTACACTCAGGTATCAGGTACCTTCTTCTTTCTACCACTCTTGTCACCTCCTCTCACTCCCGCCTCCAGGACTTTTCTCGCGCTGCCCCTATTCTCTGGAACTCCTTGCCTCGCTTCACCAGACTATCCTCCTGCCTTAAATCTTTCAAAACATCAATAAAAACGCACCTCTTTAAAGAAGCCTATAACCTTCCTCCCTAACATGCTCAGCACTGCTCAGCACTACTCTCTCCCTACTGTACCAGATACAAACTTTAACCTTTAGATTGTAAGTCTGCGAGTTTCAATCCTGCGCAGTGCTTTAGGGAAAGCGCTATGGACACTGGATTCCAAGCTCAAAGACAGGGCCATACACTCTTTGCAATGTATGAATCTTTAACTTGTCATTGCCTGTAACTTAACTTATGTATAGCGCTACGGAATATGTTGGCGCGTTACAAATAAACGATAATAATAATAATAATAATTATCTGGCCCAGGTAATACAAGAACCTACTAGAAATGGGGCCATCCTGGATTTAGTCATCACAAGTAATATTGATATAATATCAAATGTAAAAATAGGGGAACCCTTGGGGAACAGTGATCACAACACAGTCTCATTTGAGATTGAATACAAAAAACAGAGTTGTAAGGGGCCAACAAAAACTCTAAATTTTAAAAGGGCTAACTTTAATGGGCTACGGGCAGCAATACTACATATAGACTGGGACAAAGAACTTACAGGGAAGAATACTGAAAATAAATGGACAACATTCAAATCCTTACTAAATAAACATAATCATCAGCATGTACCATGTGGAAATAAAATGAATAGGAGTAAATCACATTCCATGTGGCTTAACAATGACTTAAAGATCATGATGAGGAAAAAGAAATATGCATTTAAATTATACAAGAAGGAGGGAACAGAGGCAGCTTTATGTGACTATAAGGAAATCAACAAGTCTTGCAAAAGGGCAATTAGACTGGCTAAAATAGAAAATGAGAAGTCAGTTGCAATGGAAAGTTAGACTAACCCTAAAATATTTTTTAAATATATTAATGGGAAGAAGGCCAGGAAGGAATCGATAGGACCATTACAATGTGACACAGGCCATCTGATAATTAGTGACCAGGAAAAGGCAGATGAGCTAAACAGGTTCTTTTCATCGGTTTACACAAGGGAGGTACCGGTGGTTGGGACACCGCAACATAATGGGGTTACACTACCTTTACTAAATAATTGGTTAACGCAGGAAGTAATACAAAAGAGGTTGGAGAAAATAAATGTTAATAAAGCCCCAGGTCCTGATGGAATACATCCAAGGGTACTGAGGGAGCTGGGTTCTGTAGTAGCCAAACCATTATATCTAATCTTTCAAGACTCACTCACTACAGGGTCTCTACCAGATGACTGGAGAAAAGCAGAGGTGATACCTATATTTAAGAAGGGATCTAGAGCAAATCTGGGGAAATATAGACCAGTGAGCCTCACTTCTGTAGTTGGGAAGCTTTTAGAAGGGTTAATAAGGGACAGAATACAAGAATATGTCTATTTAATCAGGATCATAGGTAGCAGTCAACATGGATTTATGAAGGATAAGTCATGTCAGACCAATCTAATTAGTTTTTATGAGGAGGTTAGTAGGAACTTGGATCAGGGCAATTCAGTGGATGTAGTCTTTTTAGATTTTTCAAAGGCATTTGATACAGTGCCACATGGAAGACTAGTGAGCAAACTAAGGGATACAGGAATTGCAGTAAATATCTGCTCATGGATCGAGAGCTGGCTAAAAGACAGGAAGCAAAGGGTTGTTGTGAATGGAACATACTCCGATTGGTCTAATGTGATAAGTGGGGTTCCTCAAGGTTCAGTATTAGGTCCTCTCCTTTTTAACATATTTATTAATGACATTGAAGTAGGACTCGAATGTAGTGTCTCCATTTTTGCTGATGACACTAAGTTGTGCAAGGTAATAAAATCAGATAATGATGCACTTTCCCTACAAAAGGATTTGCATAAATTAGAGAAATGGGCGGCTAAATGGCATATGAGATTTAATACAAATAAATGTAAGGTTATGCATTTGGGAAGGAACAATAGCCAAGCAATCTATAATCTTAATGGAGAAAATCTAGGGGTATCAGATATTGAAAGGGATTTGGGAGTACTAGTGGACAACCACCTAGGTAACAGCGCACAAAGCCAAGCATGTATAGCATGTATTAGGAAGGGTATAGAGGCCAGGGAAGAAGATATAATTCTGCCACTATACAAATCTCTAGTACGTCCTCATTTGGAATATGGAGTACAATTTTGGGCACCACCTCATAAAAAAGACATTTTAGAGCTGGAAAAAGTACAGAGAAGGGCTACAAAACTAATAAGGGGAATGGAGGGGCTAAGTTATGAAGAAAGACTAACAAAATTAAACTTATTTTCGCTAGAAAAAAGGCGTCTATGAGGAGATATGATTACCTTATATAAATACATCCAGGGTCAATATAAGGCTTTGTCAAGTGAACTTTTTGTAGCAAGAGATTTTCAACTGACAAGAGGACATCCGTTGAGGTTAGAGGAAAAAAGATTTCACCTTAAACAAAGAAAAGGGTTCTTCACAGTTAGGGTGGTTAAACTGTGGAATTCTCTACCAAAGGAGGTGGTGACAGCGAATTCGATAGACAACTTCAAAAAGGGGTTAGATATATTTTTGAATAAAGAGGGCATTCAAGGCTATCCTAGATAACTAGCAAAGGAATATTGATCCAGGGAGAAATTTGATCACCAGTTTCTGGGGTCAGGAAGGAATTTTGCTTTTTTTTCCCCTTATGAGACAATTGGCAAAGTTTCAATGGGTTTTTTTTTTTCTGATTGCCTTCCTCTGGATCAAATAACAATAATAATAAATAGTCCACATTAAAAAGATCAATAGAGATCTAAAAAGGTTGAACTTGATGGACTAACTCTTTATTCATCCTCCAATACTATACTATTAATAATTATTTAATCAATAATTGAATTAATAACTAATCCGCATATTGCAGATCAGAGGAGATCTTAACAGGTTGAACTTGATGGACTGAAAGTCTTTTTTCAACCTTAATTACTAAGGGCCTCATTCTATTATCGGCCGTAAACGGCCGGCCGTATATCTTGCAACCGGCCGTAAGCTCAGAAAACTTAAAACGCAAAAATAAATTCAAGACGGCACTGTACAGCTCTGTAAATGCTAGGGATCATATTGGGGGATATGAGGATTAATAGCACCCCCCTCTCAAGCTTGCACATCAGCCCAATTCCGAGTTTACATTAACTGTTTATTTTCCGGCCGCAGCGTGGGCGGGTCTGAGGTGCTCCAAGCACTCTGGACTTTTTACAAGGATATGTGAAATAAAAAAAAAAATTTTTTTTTTTTTTTTTTTTTTTTTTTTACGGATTTGAGTGTAGGGGAATGTTGTGCTTTTTTTGCCAACACCTACAATCACTTTATAGTCTCCTCAGAGTGCAGGATGGCTTTATTTCGGCTTTATAATGTGCTTAATTGGTGCTAGCGGGACCTTTTTCTTGCAGGTAAGCTGCGGCTCGGTTTTAGCCTTGCAGAGAGGCTACCCGGAGCAATAGAATAGCAACCAGGCTTTTCTTGCGGCCGAAACTCTTGCAGCCGTTTTAGATCAAAGGCTTTCCTCCGGCGCGAGCGGCCGCAAGGGATAGCAAGGCGCCGGCCGCAAGCCTGCCGGAATCCCCAGCCGGAGGGGAATAGAATAGCCGAATAGCTTGCGGACGGTCCTTGCGGCCCCGCAGCGCCTACGGCCGTTAATAGAATGAGGCCCTACGTAACTATATATATTAAATCCCATTTTTAATTAATTCTATCTCTCACATTTTTCCTGGCAAGCTTCTGGCATTAGCAAGCATACACCTTATGTTATGAGTCTGTAGTTCTGAAGTGCCTGCCACTGTACTTGAGTTACTTAGTACCACCCCTCCCCCATCTCCTCCCCTATTAGTTAATTCATCCCTTATACCCTCTACACTTTCTACCCCATTACTTATATCTAGCCCCCCCCCCCCTCATCTACTAGTTTAGCAACTTCTCCAACATTTCTACCATCCTATCCCCTAGTACAAAAGCTCCCTCAGCATTAAGGTGCAATCCAACCCCACTGTAGAGATTGTACCGAAGTGAGAAGTCAGCCCAGTGCTCTAAAAACCCCAACCACTCCTTAGTGCACCACATCTTTAGCCATGCATTAACCTCCCTAAGCTCCTTCTGCCTCCCTGGGCTAGCACGTGGCACTGGTAGTATCTCAGAAATACTACCTTGGAGGTCCTTGCCTTCAGCTTATTACCTAGTTCTCTAAAATCATTCTTTAGGACACTCCATCTTCCACTTTGTCATTGGTACCAATATGTACCAAGACCGCCGGTTAATTTCCAGCCCCTCCCAATAATTTGTCTACCCGATCCACAACATGACGAACCCGAGCACCCGGGAGACAGCAAACTGTTTGATTGCTGGGATCTGGGTGACAAATCACCCTGTCTACCTTCCTAATAATAGAGTCCCCTACCACCAAAACCTGTCTGTTGCTCTGCCTATTCTGCCCTCGCACTCCTCCAGTAAAACTGTTCTCCCGGCTGTTAGAGGGAACAGCTCTATCTGGCATTGCCATTCTTGAATGGACATCCCCAACAGTTTCACTCAGTCTGGCAAATCTGGTGGTGTTTGCCAGTTCAGAACTGGCCTGCCTCCTCCTGTTTCCCCTGATTCCCCTTCTAATTGTAACCCAGCTACCTCCCTGGACATCCTCACTAGCCCCAGCTCCACCCTCCATGCTAGGCCCAGCTAAATTGTGCTCAGTGAGCACCAACTCCCTTTCCAGTGGAGCAATATCACCAAGTGCTGCAATTCTCCGCTCCAGATCTCCAATTTGAGCCTCCAGAGAGGAAACATGCTCACACCTGTCACAGAGGTATGGACCCTGAATCATCTGTTCCAGTATTGCATACATATGACAGGATGTACACTGAGTGAGGTTGCCACTGGACTGACTCATAATTATTATTATTGTCTACAAAAATTCAGTGGTAAATAATAAAGAATCTAAAATAATATATTTGTATAAAGTTTTGTAAAAAAAATAATATATATATATATATATATACATATATATTTATTCTTCTCTTTGCAATATAAATCCTCCCCCCTTTTCTTTGAAGTCCCTCCTTTTATTTAAACTCCTACACTTTAACTAGAATTGCACTTATACTAGAAATGTTCACAAGCTCACAAGTTTGCCCTTTCTCCTGTTTATATTAACTTCTGCCTTCTCGCCTGGGCACAATTAGTGCACTCTGTAATTTATCAGCCTTTACTTGCAAAAGGAAAAGTTATATTGTATATTATGATTTCACAATGTTATTCCTTCTATGACAACTTAGACAGCCATACAAGTGCCCCCCTGCTGGTATATCCTAAGTGTAGCATTGACATAAAACTACCAATAGTGGTGCGTCTGAAGGACAGCAAATAAGTATTAAGACCATTAAAAGATTAAGATTATAAGGCAGAAAGTGTAAGATTAAAACTGCCCCCACAAAATGACCCATTGTAGTTCATAAGAAAGACAACTAGATTATGGAAAATAGTAATTATATTGCCCTTTTTCTCTAGTTGGACTCAACACACTTTATTTATGTATCTTTGGGTAACAAAATGTATGTAGTAGATTTGTAGATATGTCTTGAGGATATCCCATAATTGTTATAGCTAGATTTAAAACTGGATGACTGCACTAGCACCAACTGATCAAAGAGTTAGGGTAGGTAGCCCTAAGTTCATTCAGGTAACTGGACCATTGAAAGTCAGGAAGCCAACATGGAAGTACATGTGACACCTGGTAGGCAACCAGTATAGAGAATGAAGGATGGTGTTACTGTTTATCTTGAAGTCCCATGCATAGTGCATTGCAGTAGACAAAGCTGGGACAGATCCTCCGAGTGAATCAAATTTTTAGTGTCCAGATTATATTTTTAAGTTTGCAAGAAAAATATTGAACTTGTCAGACGCCCCATGTTTAAAGGGTATCTTTAGGCATTTTTTTCCCCTAGAAATGGTTTCACTGGGTTATTTTTTTTCGCCACTCAATGTAATTGTTACACTTTTACTTACTTATAAGAAGCCAGTAAAATAACATATTACATTCTGGTGGTTTTTGGGTTTCTACCGGTTTTCTCGGATGAGAGCGGACATCGGTCACCTAGGGTTTCACCCACAGGAGATACTTACTAATGTAATGCAGTTAGCAAAAAGCAACATGCTGTGTGTTTACGTAAAGCAGCATTACACTTGTAGCGTGAAGCACTTTCCCTGTGGGAGTGTCCTTAGATCACAACTATGGAATATGTCCGCTTGCGTGAGAGAGAACATGAAGATAGGCTGAGTAAGATACAAAAGTGTTACTTAGAAGTAGAACGTTATTTTATCGCTAATACATTGAGTATAAAAATAATTTAGTTTAAACATTTAGATAAAAATCCAAGAGTCCCTTTAAGTGATCCACAATGAAGCCCCACTACGGTTATAAATTATGTAGGTGCAATTCTCTATTTTCCAGGTCTGGAATGTGTTGAGATAACTCCAGATTAAAAATAAATAAAAATCAGTGACATTTTTATGCTTCAAAAAAACAAGGTAAAAGACAATGACAGTATTTGTACTTCTTTCAGTGTAGAAAGCCCTTGTTCATCCTAGTGAGATTACAATGTCATTGAGACGGAAACAAGTTTTTGAAGCCGTGTTGGAATTTTATTTGCTTTCTGCAGAATGATCACCCCTCCCTCAAGAGCCCAAACAAGATGTCCTCTACAGAAGCAGCACGTGAGACACAGATTTATATAACTGACCCACAACATCCCCCCCCGTGTTGAATCTATTATTTTCGCACTGTGTAATATTCCATTACATACAGACTGTCCTCTCTAGAACAGCTGTTTGGAATCCATGGCCCTCTGTCCCAATACTTAAAGTCCACACATACTTTTGCAGCACAGACACTCACTCCACCCAGATTGATTTTGTCCAGAATGGATAACATAAGGCCGAATGTAGGAAGAAGCAAAGACAACTGCCAAACCAGTGCAGCCATATATACCAGAGAAGGGATGATACATCTGTTGTGACGGCATTGCTTCACTTACACATTACACAAAATGTATGTGCATAGATTGTGCCCTGGCTCCTAAAACCACTCTCCGAATTTTAAGATTTGCTTTACTGTTTATAGATTAGGATTTTAACAAATTAGCAATATCATAATTTGAAGGGGGAAATCCCATGTGACTGTCAAAACCTAAATTTGAAGCTGAAGGAAGCAAATGCCCACGTGAACTGGAAACCTTTAGTATATTTACAATGGTCAGAAGAGAATGGGGGAGCGGCAGCCTCATGGACAGATTCCCATTCGGACCTGAATCCATATCATGGAGTGTATGGAAGCTACACTGATAAGTTCAAATGTAAGGCTTTATATAATATCTTTAAATACCATTTTATTGCCAAGTTACTAGATACACAAATTAATCCTTATTGTGGTACCACTACAGTGGCTCGGTTTGTAAAGCCCTTTGTTAAAACGGGGTGCCCATTGCATGGATATGTATCCATCAAATGTTAGAGACATGATCATGTGGGAGCACAGATTCTTACAGGATTTTGTTCAGTTTTGTATGGTTTGTTTTTATATAAAGATGGGCAAGTTGGATCTGATTTAAGAAAAATCCATTAGACATTTCCTTTATACTTAGGCCTCAGTACTCTTGTTGGTTTTGGTCAATTTTATTCCCTGAATCCAGTTTTGCACTCCCCCTCTACAATATTAAGCTAGAAGACCACATTTCTGTTTATAACACGCTCTCCAAGATCTAAAATTGGTAATGAGCAGGATACACACACGTGGGTCAGTGAGCAGCCATTTCTTTACCAATCCGGGAATTAAATCACTGTAGATTCCATTCCTGCCAAATATTGCAATACAGTACCCCCCCCCCCCCCCTTGTAGCTGATGAGGAAAACAAACCAAAAGCACACATTTTAAGAAGTGTTTGTCATGAGGGGGTGGGTTGTATGTCTAATGTAGTGTTTTATGCAACAAACTTGCTCCGTCAATTTTTACTGAGTCAGAAAAAATATATAAAAAAAGTCACCCTTAGTTTGATTGTGTTTTTAGTTACGATAGAGTGAGATGAATAGCTGGTCTGAACATTCATACAGCCATTAAATAAATATAAGGTTTAGCAGTGACCGCCCGCCCCCATACACAGAACTAATCACCTTATCTTTGGTGGAAAGATGACAAGTGTAATTGTTTGCAGTTTTTCTATGCATTATTCTCTAACAGTAGACTTGCACGCTAGTTTGCATATGACCACTAATGAGCAACATTATCAAGATAATCACTAGGAATTCCTTCTTTAAAACCTTTTAATTGTCCTAATAAAGACTTCCTATATGCCTCATGTACTAAACAATGCCCCCCTACAAACATTTGTGTACACAATTAAATACGTTCTCTCTTCAGTTGCAACAGTTTAACATCTAGCACCCACTTGTCACACTGCACATGTAGACTATTTACTGGGGGATATACATTCTATTGAATTCTTTTCAATAGGGGGAAGATTAAAAAAAAAAAAAGTTTATTGCAGTATTTACCACAAGGGGAATTGAGGATTACTACCATACAGTGGTCCAACACTGCATACTGGCATCATAAATATATAAAAATGTTATAGGCCATAGTCGGTCTGATTTGGCACACACTAGGAGGGGGAAGACATACAAGGCCGATAAAGGGGAAAGAAAGGAAAAAAAAAAAAAAAAACAGAGTAGTGAAATCTAGTTTATTTTATCTCTTAAAAATGTGCCAACTTTATAGAGCTACAGATTACGACAGGATTGAAAGCGATGCGACTCCATATCACTTTATACAGCAACATATTTTATCACAATCCACCTTACACAATCACCCAAAAGAAAGACCACAGAGTCAAGTATAGTTTGTCTACATTCGTTTCAATTCAGTCTTGATAAAAAGATTGCATTAAAAAGCCACAGCTCACAGGTTAAGAGGAAGGACACACAATATTCCCCCTCCCCCATTGAGTCTAATTCTCCCCCTTCTCGCATTCTCATCTGGCCATGTTGTCCCTTTGATCGATGTTAAAATAATTTACCTGTTGTAAGTGGACATCTTATTTGCCGCACAACAGCCCCCACACTGCCAAACCAGTCTATTGTTCCTTTGGCAAAGGGGGCAGACATAAAAAAAAAAAAAGCTGTGATACTGATAATTTTAATCTCATTGGTCAGTTCTGATGTTTTGACAAATGTGTCCCTGTGGGACCAAAAATACAAAACAAGGTATAGTTATGGATAGAGTGAGACTTCAGCACCAAATTACAGTATGATTGAGGTATGTAACAGATGAATGTGAAATGTATACAAATATGATACAGGAGTTTGACGCCCAACACAGATTAAATAGCATCCCTAAACTGGACACTTTTAAATGCACTATTTAAAAAAAAAAATATATATATATATGGTTGTCCATCTTTACTTCTAAAGACTTCCTTCTTTGCAATGTCTCAACTTCCAAGGACATAAGCAATGCCAGCTAACTGGCATAAGAGCAAATTAACGGAGTTAAATACGCAACTTTCAATCAAGGTTCCCATATACTTTGCTAGAAGCACTCCAAGGAATCCTAAAACCAGGCAACAAATGAATATTCAGGAATGCATATAGTTGCATAAAGAAACAAAAAAAAAAAAGCTTCTATTTACTGTACTAAATACTTATCCATCAGTTTTATTTAAACAGCATTACACATTTTACTACAGTGTTCCTTTAAATCAAAAAATTGCTAGTTTTGGGTCAATCTGTCTACATTCAAGACTAACAGGAGCATGACTTGTTAAAATACAAAATGAGAAAGGAAATTTTAAAATTGTTTCTGTATGAGTGAGGGTGACCACTTTGCATTTCATTGCTTTTATTATTAAAATTTCACAATATTGAACAAAGTCAACACTGCAGCAGGTGACATTCAGAAAGGGTCACATACAAAAACACAAGACGGACCCCTAATTCACACTTTATTTCTACATATCTGTACATCCAGCAGGTTACACTTGAAGAGAAAAATTCATAAAATTCCACTTTGGGCATGAGGAATGTCAGCAGGAAGCCATGTTTGTTTTTGGGTGTGTCCTCGACAAATATGGCAGCCTAGCAATTCCTGCACTCAAACATGATCCTTATCTCCCGCAAACAAACACTGATCTGACCTAACAAAAATAAAGCCTGAATTGGCTTGCTATGACCTCCTCTTCCATGTGAGACATTTAAAACTGGACATAAAAAGATGACCTTTACAAGAAGACAGACACAGGTGTAAAGACAAACTCTGGCTAAATCTAAAAAAAAAAAAAAAAAGCCCCCTCAAACCAATGATGTTAGGGGGCACCTTCAGTACAGGTAGACTGGGAGCTAACTTCTTTATAGCTTATGGGACTACAAAGAAGTTTAAATTGATAATTTTTTGCTACCATCCAGAAATTTGTACGAACTGTGATGTATAACCCTGAGATTCCATCTGTATTACAGTTATCACGCTGCAGTAAGGCACCGCTGTAAGGAACTTGTATCTCCCTTCACGTGCCTGCGGCAATGCATCTCGCTGGCCGCAACAAAAGGATTAAGGCAGAGAAGCGGTTCCCTTACAGGCTCCGTGTCCCCACCCCTCAAACCCCCTGTGTCAGTGCGAGGTATTTAAAAAAAAAAAAAATTAATTGTTTTTTTACAGTCTCCCTGCCCCCTGTGCACCAACTATACCACTCCTTCCAAGGAAGGAAGCAGGAGGTATGGACTGCAAAGGGGACAGGGCGGGAGGTCAGTGTGTGAGGGGTCAGGGAGTAGGGGAGGAGCTGCAAGGGCCAGATAGAGGTCATTTCTTCTGCTTGTTCTTGGCTGAGTTTCTGGGAGGGGTAACAGGGCGTGTCTGGTTCACACCGCTATAGGCAAACAGCTTCTTGTCAGCGGGTTTTAGAATCTATAAGTGGAGAAAAAAAAAAAAAAAGAATTGTTAAAATGGTCACAGGTAAAATTTTGCTAGACAGCTTCCCTCTGCAGACTTAGGCTCCATAATATAAAGCAAGTTTCTCACTAGTGTGGTAGCCAATATCCATGAAAATGTTTAGGCTTTTTGTGTCTGAGTTTTCAATCTTGCATGGCACTTGGGGAAAGCTCTATGGTTGACTAGGTCTTTATCTGGAAATTAACTCTCTTTATAGCACTATGGATTATGTTTGTGAGCTAGAAATAAACTATAATATAGATCTTACTCTGACGGCTTCATAGAAGTAAAGTATACATGGTGTGGAGATGTGAGAAAGATATACATCTTTAATCTCTATTCAAAATGAGAGCCCAAGCTAAATAAAGTGTAAATCCGTCACTTAAGATTATATTTTTCTAATGGCGGTTAATAAAAAAAATTACACCACTTCTACCAAAAGTATTATTGTTTAATTAAAGAGAAAATTCATAATTCGTAGTTCTCGTCTCTAGTAGACGATTGAGGGAAGTATCTAAGTTGGCCAGTTAAAAATGTTCTTTATTATATAAGTCGATACATCACTATGCTTTAGAATTTGTTCTGAGCTGCAAAATCAGTCATACAATATCAGAAACAGGACTGTCTTTGTAAGTCCTATGAAGATGGCCATCTTCCTTTAGAACCAGCTTTGTTTTACTGAAAAATTTACCTTAAATTTAAAGTTATAGGGGGAGTTTACAGTTTAATACTATATCTAGTGCTAGAGCTGCAGGGACATTACCCACGAAAAAAAAAACAAAAAAAAAAACACAAACTCACCTGGAAAGAGCACATCAAAGATTCATCTACACTCATCATGGAGCCGGCGTTATCAAATTCACCGCAGTAATTGGGAGCCGAGAACAGAGTGACAAGCTGCCTCTTCGCAAAGAACTCATAGCCATCTTCCACCACCTGTAGAAAGTCAGAAGTCAGGGAGGAGGTCCAAGGATGGAGGGAAAGTAAACGTTGCATGAAGAGTGAATGCCCACCTGATGTGCCCGACAGATCAGGTCCAAGTCGTGCTTGTGAAGGAATTTGGTAACTACATCTGCTCCAAAGGTAAAGGAGACACCACGGTCATTCTCGCCCCAGCCCAGAACATCTTTATCCGGGTCAGACCAGAGGAGATCACACAAGAGTCCCTGGTCTGGAACATCTGTGGGACGTAGGATCCTTCGCACCTGCTCCATTGACTGCAAGTCAGGTGAAAGGCCTAAAACAGAACATAAAAGCAGTGAGGATAAAAACCCAATTATAATACCCCCCACAAGGACAAAGTTTGAAGGCTAAGCAGGTCAACTCTACCAGACAAGAGCTCTGCATGAAGCCAGAGACATGCGTAGGAGACTGAGCCTCACCTCCATGACAGCAAAAAATCTTCTCATCCACTATAGCAGCAACTGGTAAACAGTTAAAGCAATCTGTAAAGGTCTTCCAGAGCTTGATATTATACCTCCTCTTACCTGCAGAAAGAAGATGCATTAACAAATGGTGACAAATTGAGAAAAAAAAAAAAAAGAAGTAAAACTAGGAACAAGTCATTGAGCCACAGTAGTGTATAAATATCACTATAGTACAGAGAAAAAAAAAAAAAGTGCAAGATAATGACATGCCTTTAACACTCCTCTTCAGTTAAAAAGCACTACAGTAGCACAATTATGTGACCAACTACAGTAATTATGTATAACAGCGCAGTGCAAACAGATCAATCCAATAGGGGTAGCCTGTAGATTAGTTATGGCTGCTGTAAAGCTTATATATGGAAAGTATTAATAGCAGGTGGATTAGTAAAAGTAAGTTAATAGTAATTGTTAAGGGGGTTATCTTGAACGGTATTTAGGAAGCTCAGTTAACGGGGTATGGAATGTTTCATGATGATTACAGGGCCTGTGTTCTAATAGGCTGCTTAATAAAAGTACTCCGGTTTATTATATAGCTAGTAAAATCCTAAAAACGTCCATATCCCTTAAAAAAAAAAAAAAAAGGCACTGTAGTTGAAAAACCATTTTATACAATACAAAAATGGAAAACATTAATGCCAGACAATTAACACAAGCCAATACATGTTTTCTTCTCATCTTGTAAGTTAAGAGTGGATCAGTGTAAATAAAAAAGGAAAAAACATTTTTTTATGACACATGGAGACCCTGTTGTGTGATCTACATTGACATCCATAAGATCAGGAGAGAGGAGAAGACAATCACATTGTTTATATGCAACAGTTTTTCTACACTAGAATCCAAATATTTATACCAAAAAGAGTTTTGTAATATTTAAGACCATCATAAACACATCCTGGTTTTTACAGACCTGGTTTTTACTAGTTTCCTTTTAATCCAACTTGTTTTTTTATTTTACACAGCACTTACATTCATCATAGAACCCGTAAATACGGTTGATACTGGCGCACTCGTGGTTTCCACGCAATAGGAAGAAGTTCTCAGGATACTTTATCTTGTAGGCGAGCAGCAGGCAGATTGTCTCTAGAGACTGCTTTCCACGGTCCACATAGTCCCCCAGGAACAGATAGTTACTCTCTGGGGGAAAGCCACCATACTCAAACAACCGCAGCAAGTCATAGTACTGACCATGGACATCGCCTGGTAAGATAATTGGGAAACCATTAGTGCCTATGAAGAGAAAGCAGGTGCAGAGTGTGAGCCGTCAGAGAACCAATAAAATTAGGCTGCTACAAAACCCTCACTCACCGCAGATCTTCAGTGGAGCCTCCAACTCCAACAGGATGGGCTGGCTCAGAAATATTTCTCTAGACTTCAAGCACAGGCCACGGATCTCGTTCTCTGTAAGCTGGACATTCTTCCCAGGACGACATCCTTTAACTGAGGGACAAGAAAGCATGAGTTCATATGAAACCGGTACCACCTTATGTGGAATTATCCATTAGTAACCTGCAGTACTTCTAAAGGAAGCCGCAATAGCATCATAAACTGGTGACCATGTTTTTATATCCATTGTGATAAAATATTTTAAGTGGGCATGCCTAAAAACTGATCTAGAAGTTAACTACATCAGTTGGTGGATCTGTTAACAGCAATAATAGCAGTAAGGCATTCCCAGTGACGAATGGTTCAACTATTTGAAACGAAAAAGTGTAAACAATTTTTTCATTGTTTTGCCATTTTTTCAAAGGCATGCTCTTCATCACCCTTTACTAATATGGATTCGTAATAAAGCAAAGGGGCATGGTAAAGCCCACTAAGCAACTAAAAGCAGGTTTTAAATTATATATATATATATATATATATATATATATATATATATATATATATATATATATATATATATATATATATATATATATATATATATATATATATATATACACACATACATATACACACACACACACACATAAAACCTGCTTAAGCAGGTAACCGTATACTTATGTCAGATCTCACTGAGAGAAAATACATAAATGGTTATCAATATCTTGGTTTGAAAAAAATAAATAAAAAGTCAACTAGCTTCTGATGGACATTAGCTTCTCAGACATTTTTTATATTCTCTAAGTCAGGCAGTTTTTAAGTAAACTCTTTAATTTTAATAGACCACATTACTAGACTGTATACAGTGTCCAGCAAGTAGAATATGTGGTTGCATTTGCTTTTAGGATTCATTTAAGAGTGGAAGGAGGGATGAGGAGCCGTCCATTAGTGGATCATGGTAAGAGCATTGGACTCCCATCACCATAAGGAATGGGATTGTATTGTTATTGCCATGGCGGTCTTAACATCCCTACAGCACCCCTCCCCCCAGATTAAGTTTAGTCAGCTCCCAACCACAGCACCATTCACACAAATCCAGAGTAAATACTTAATATTTTTTCCTTATTACTCATTCCAGTGCAGATTACACCCTAATACCTTCCTCCTGATATATATTACAGCAAAGGACCATAAGGGAGCAGTGTCAGACATCAATCCCAACAACATAATTAAGTTCTGTCAAAGAAGCTACACCCCCCCCCCACCATATATTGATCATGTCTACATTTGATCAATAAGTAAATTAACCAAAGTAGGTTTCTAGATTTATAAAGAGTTTAATCTATTGTTTAAAAAGTACTACTATAAAATAACTAGCTCCTCTTGCCAAGGGCATTAGTTATGCACCAATTAGTAAAACAAATACAACCACAATATTATTTAAAAAAAGGTTAGCAGATCAGCCACTGAGTGTTTGTCTCCAACCTAAAGGTCATATGGGAAGGAGGGAGAGGGGTGCTTCTATACAGAAATGACCCCCACAGCAAGAGCTTGTTGGTAAAGGCAGCAAGAGATTGGGTTGATATTGTCTAAAAAGTTTGCATCTGCCTTGCTCATATTGACCACCTTACAGTGGCTGGATATCAGCATTAGTGAAGTCATTTGACTTGATGCCTACACCATGTAGGTAATGGATGGACAATCTTATTTGAAACGCAACACCCACGTAGGTGCCATCACTGGTACGAGTAGCACATTACCCAAGAGCACTACAAAAGAGGGATTTAAGCCATGACAACAGATGACACCGCTTTATGACATACAGTTCCTAAAGGCATGCGCCTATTATTATAGCACTTAGTTTAATCCTAGTCTTTGATGCAGATTTCTCCTAAAATTCAGGGACGGGCAAGTAGGGACAGGCAAGAGAGCCTGGTATGCTCAAGATTATCAGAAAATCGGCCAACTTTGTGCGTCTCACAAACACAAGTGCTTAGCTGAAGCGTATACAATACCAGAAGGGCCTTTTCTGATTACATTAGCAGCCCAGACATAGTCCAACATACTTTAAGTTTGTAAAACCGCTATAAACAAGTGGTAGAAAGAGCCAAGTAAGCCTCAGAATTTGTCATGTTACAAGATTTAAAAAAAAAAAAAAAAAAAAAAACACACACACACACACACACACACTTTAGAAGTGTGTATAATACAGCTAAAAACTTGGGAAATAAAAAAAAAAAAATAGAAAAATGTGAAATTCCACAAGCCCTAACAGAAAATATGTATTTTGCTCATCTCATTGATTTTTGTCCCATATGTTGCTCAGTTTTAGAATGTGTGGCATTTTAGGTTAAAACCAAATATCTGAATACTATATGTTGTCTTACACAATTGTAAGTAGCCACAAAGCATGCAGATAATTCCTTATTAGGAGCTTTTGCTCCTTTAGCCTTTACTTTCCTATTCTTGTACAGGATTGGGCCACACCTTGCTGTAATAGTATTAAGGCATTCTTAGCAGCCTTTTAAAGTTGATGCAAATAACAGGCTCCTTTAAGATAATCAACCCACACCTTCGTGCAACTGGCCCACGTCCAGCTTAGATGTAATCACACAATTCTTATTCTCTTGCTTGATCATGGCATCAGGTAACATATCTTATTGCATCATTAACAGAATATCATGTATTTACTATAGCCTAGTATATAGCATTATGTCTGCTGTTAATAAAGAGTAGCTTAGTTACATTTGCTAGAAGTCAATAACTAATGTCTTTGTAGGATTGTGTACTAATCATGCCATTTACATACAGAGATTGGGAAGGTACATATTCAAGAAGTAGAAGATAGATATTTAGCTGCTCACTGACATCTCCACCTCTGCCCCATAATGCAAGTGGGCATTCTTCAGTTAAATTTGGATTGAATACCTGAATTAAAGGGATAATGCAGCATCATATTTTTCAGTGTTCACTTTAAGATCAAAGTGTGTGCATGCTATGGGGAAAACAAAGGTGTGTGTGTGTGTGTGTGTGTGTGTGTGTGTGAGTAACATTACATCTCCATGGTTTTCCTCCCCCTGTTACGTTTCAACTTCAAAGGCTCATTCCTGCTTGTAGGGCAGATAAACCAAGGCAATAGTCTTTAGTATAGAAGTAAATAGCAACTTGCTGTGAAGCTATGAGCTAATCTCAGCCTCCAATGTTGCAGCCTACTTTATAAAAGCTGCAAATATAAACAAGACATGTTGGACCTATTATCAGAGAATACTGACATTTAGTTTTGGCTAGTACCCATTTAGATTTGATGTCTTGGAAGAATTCTGTTTATTCCATATCACATGGTTGATCAAGTTTTCAACATTATCTTTCAAAGCAATATTTGACATATTTTTGATATGATACAATAATGTATTTGATTCTTTGTCTATACGTTCCTAATTATTTTTCTACCTATGGTTAATCATGTTGTAAGCAGAGAATGTGGTTACCATGACGACAACACTATAAAGGGCTGTTCCAAACATCTATGCCCCTTCCTCTGACAAAGACGTCTAGGATGTCAAGACGCATCAGGCGTAGGTTAGAACGTGCGTCGCTACGTAGGACGCACGCTAAAGTCACATGAGCGCGAACCAGGAAGTAGATTTGAGACAGGGAGAGTAGTGTCTCGAGCATTGCAGAGAGCCTGAAATAGACCACGCCTGACAGATACTAATGAACGCGGAGTGGTTTTAAAGATATCTGATTAGACTGTAGTCAGTAAGGAGAAGGTTTCTTAAGAGGACAAAAGCTATATAACTTGGTAAAAACAGGAGATAGATAAGAATATGCACTAGGTTTGATATATTAAGAGAGGTTGTAGACTAGCCACCAGAAAACCATTGTGCAACACTCATGATTACTTCTCAAGCTCTCCAGTATCTAAGTGATAAGATCTAGAGATAACAGATTTTGTTTCTCTGTCCCAAGTTATGAGCAATGATAGCTATATTGTCTCACTAATCTATAGTGGTACACAGAAAATTAAAGACTCACCTAATTCCTAGTATATGGAACTAGTAAGTGGGGTTGTGTATTGATTTGTCGCCAGTACTGCTGTTCATCCTGTATATGCCCCAATATGTGGACTTATATTAAAGTAACTTTGAAATTAACAAGAGGCAGACCAGCCCATAATATGTGGAAAGGGCATTAAATGCCAAGAACTTTGTTGCCAAAGGAGCAAATCTGTGTATTTGTTTTTAAATTGTATTTTTTTTTTTTTATACAAGTCATTGTTCTTAATATTGAATAAAAGTTGTCATAATCCTATAAATCATTCCCTGTTTCTATAATGATTGATGGAGTGACAAACTCATGGGAAACCAACTCCCTAGATGGTACTATATAGCCTACTATAAGGCACATACTCCGATAAGGGAGTGGGACAGATAATATGTAGATGGCTGGGGTAATTCATAAAATAGTTCATAATGGTAAAATAGCATAATTAAAAAAAATAATACAAAGCTAAAGACCACAAGGCTCCTTTAGAGGACAAAGTGACAAGACATGGTATGATGGGTAGATTGTAAAGTATCTAAAAATTTAAGCAACAGAAAAGATCACTTGTGATCACGTTTTTAGCTGCATGTCTGATGTAATAAATGGCATTGGTTATGCGTGTTGAAATAGCCTATATACAGATAGTGTACAAACACTGGTTATAAATGTCATTTCCTACATGCAGCTGTATGTACACATGCTATATACAGACTATTTCATACAAACATTTTATTTTTGCAATACATGGGACAGGGGGTGCAAGTTCACCTGTAGCCTGAGTGCCTAAATATTGTATACCTACATAACAGATAAGAGCATAATTGAGGAAAATAAAATCAAATTACCCAAGAACACTACAAAGGAGGGATTTAAACTGGAACAGATGACATGCGTCTGTTATGGGTGTCCATTTAATCTTAGCCTTGGATGCCGGGGTGTAAGTTCACAAGTAGCCTGAGCCCCTAAATATTTTAGGCTGAGCATAAAGCAGAATAGATCAGCTAGTTTTTAAATTCTAGTTTTAAATTCAATCTTATCCAGTTAAGAAAAAGGCTTTGGACTTCTGCCTGTTCTCTCCTCACCAACCCTTCCTCCATTGAGGATTACAAACACACCCCATCATACAGCTCTCGGGATGTCATGCAACAAACAAACCAGGACTCAGTCTTCAAAATGTCAGATTCTCCACGGCTACTGCATCCGTGACATAACTCAGGTTTACATCTTAAATGAAAAAAAAAAAAAAAAAACATGCAGCGTTTCCTTCTCTGGGACCTCTTCCACCTGCTCCTCTGTTTATCTACCCCAGTGTTCAAGAACCCTTTTGGATTTCAGTATCTACATGCAGATAACACTGAAAAAAAAACCCCTCAGTACCAGATCAATGTCCCTTTCTTCTAGCACATTACCTGCCCAAAGTATAGCTGGATACCTGACCATCAACTCAGCATCTCAACCCCCTATTCTTCATCTTCCACTACTCAAATATCAATCGCTAGACACTTTAGTCCCTCAAGTTCAACCTTTTTATATCTCCTCTGATCTGCAATACACAGATTTATTGTTCATGTACAGAAATACACACTAGTGAAACTTTGCCAATTGACACAAAAGGAGAAAAAAAAAAAAAAAAATGTATATATATTTATATATTCTCCTTTGTGATCCAGATACAAAGCCTTGTATTGACCCTGGATGTATTTATACAAGGTAATAGCATCCCCTCTTAAATGCCTTTTTTCTAGAGTAAATAAGTTTAATTTGGTTAGTCTTTCTTCATAACTTAGCCCCTCCATTCCCCTTATTAGTTTTGTTGCCCTCTGTACCTTTTCCAGCTCTAAAATGTCCTTTTTATCAAGTGGTGCCCAAAATTGTACTCCATATTCCAAATGAGGGCGTACTAGAGATTTGTATAGTGGCAGAATTATATCTTCTTCCCTGGCTTCTATACCCTTCTTAATACATGCTAATATTGTATTTGCCTTTGCAGCTGCTGCTTGGCTTTGAGCACAGTTTCCTAGGTGGTTGTCCACAAGTACTCCCAAACCCCTTTCAATATCAGATACCCCCTGATTTGCCCCATTAAGATTATAAATTGCATGGCTATTTTTCCTTCCCAGAAGCATAACTTAACATTTATTCGTATTAAATCTCATACGCCATTTAGATGCCCATTCCTCTAATTCATGCAAATCCATTTGGAGGAAAAGTACACCATTTTCTTATTGAATTACCTTGCACAACTGTCATCAGCAAAAATGGAGAGACACTCCAATCCCACTTCCAAGTAATAAATAAATATGTTGAGGGGACTCAATACTGAACCCTGAGGAACCCCACTTACCACATAAAAAAAAAAAAAGTTTCCAAGATATATCTCTCAAACAAGACAAATAAAATGCTAATCCGTTCTCCCTTCATCTTTCCTTGGCTACTACATCTCAATCCCTGTTGGCCTCCCCATCCCCCATCTGTAGACTCCAATCCATGAGGAACGCCACCGCTAGACTAATCTGCCATACTCCGTTCATCTCTCCACTGGCTTTCCATAGACTCCAGAATAAAAAATGTAAAATTATGCATCAGACATATAGAGCCCCCGACGGTGGACTCCCTTATATCTCTGCCCTCATCTCATACTACTCCAACTGCCCACTTGCTCCAATGACCTTTCTTAATCACATTCTCTCACTCCCATCTCCAGGAATTTTCTCTAGCTGCACATACTCTGTAGATCTCTTTACAGGGCTGTTGGACCTTTGTCCTGCCTGGAAACCTTTAAAAATGCATCTGTTTAAAAATCACCAGCCTTAACGTGCAAACTACCCAGCTTCCCACACACGCTAGAGTGTAATACCGCCTCAGCCACTTGCATTGGCCTACTACACTAATCCCTTACATCTATCACATACCACCCGTACCTTCTAGATTGCAAGCTCTTTGGAGAAGGCACCTAAATTATGCTGCAACAAGGCACCTGCCAGGTTGTATTGTACATGAGCTTTTATTTCTTCTTACTTTAGAATTTGTCTAAATTTCTCATTTTCTAGTTGTACCCACAATAAGTTTTAATTTGCACTACAGAAAATGCTAGCTTTATATTTTATTAGAGGAACACATAAAAACAAAAGAAAAAAACAACAACTATGCAAGCCACTTAAGAGCATAGATGTTTTCAGCTACTTTAGGGTTGCAATTGGAATCTTTCAAGCTCAGGATCCTAATATTACCCTTTAATTTATAACGAACAACAACTACTTATGCATCTAGCTTTAATTTCTGACTAAACAGATGTCTAGGTGACCCTTAAAGAAAAAAATTCCCAATATTTGTTTTCAAAGTTTTTGGAAGATCAAGAAATTCATAACAGTAATGGACAAAAATGGGTAGCCAAGGATACTGATGACTTAGTTTGATAAATAATTTATAGACAAAGCTACAACACCTTAAGGAAATGTTAATAAAACCAAATTGTCTCCATTCTTTGGTTCCTAGCAAAACCTGCTTTAAGTTACTGTATAACTACACAGCAAATGCTCCATTTAAATTACTACTCACTATAAGTAATCTGGTCACAGTACCCTGAAGCCAAGCAGGGTTGGGCCTGGTCAGTACTTTGATGGATGAGCATCTAGGAATACCAGGAGCTGTATGCAGTGGCCCACTGGAGAAGGAACAGGCAACCCACGCATACCAAGTGGACCAGCATGGTGTCATGCGGTCACTAGAGTCGGACACGACTGAGCAATGAAGACACAAGTAGCCCCTTTCCTGTGTGTAAGCCCTACCCCAAGCAGTTTATTTGCTCAAATAGAGGTGAAAGTGCATTGCTTTGAATTATTAATGTCCACTTTCTAAATTAACTTTAAGATGAAGATCCTAAGCCCAGATTATATGTAGTTAGATAAATAAAATATAATAAAGGTAAAAACCTTATTACATATTTAAAATATAACTAGACGTGCCTTTTAGTCAAGCTTTTCAGATAGGAATCCAGTATATTGTGTTCCTTTCGGCCCGGAGCATTTACTTGATGGGCGACTACTTGGGTGAGGGGCCTATAAATTATATCCGACTGTCACATTCAATTGTGTCCTGAATTGATTATTGTAAAGTTGTGATTGCACCCAGAGTAAGAGCAGCCATATTACTGCAGTATTCCCTACATGGAAGCAGAGGCTCTGGCAAATGACTCAATGTTATGAGTAATGTAAAAGCCGAATCCTAGCTTGGGAGAACAGGATAGAGCAGCGCTGTGGGTGATTTATACACAGACTAGCACAAGGGCAGCCATTTTAAATGTTCTTTAACACTGAAACATTACAAGGATTCAGTGAAGGATTTAACCTCCATACAAGTAAACAATGTTGTGAAGGCCAAGGAGATAATTATGACACAAACAAGGCTTAATTATAGTGTCTGGATTTTATAAACACTAAAACTGAAATTATATATAAAGAGCGAGGTGTTAATGAGGGCTCATTTGGGATGGACTTTAATGTTAGGTTTGTTGGCTCTACACAGTTGTGTTTATAATATACACAAACAGCACATACCAAGAATCACCTAGGGCCAGCGCATACCACAGAGAGAAGGGATTTCATGATAAGAGTGCAAACAAAAAGCAGAGGTGTATATATATATATATATATATATATATATATATATATAGTCACACACCTCGTGACAGATACAATGTAGTGAAGCAGAACATTTTACACTGCCTGGTATAAGCAATCTGTCACAAATGTTCTATATTTAGCATAATAAGGAACAATATAACATTTTTCGGAACATGGTTTCTATAGTCTGGACTTCTGGCTCCTAAATATTTTTTTTATTAAGTAATTGAAGGGCCAGAAACCCAGATTCCCATAAAATGTGAAGCTCTTAAATAGCCCAGGCCCTCATACATACACTGTTTGTACCCCCAGCCTATGATTGCAGTGCTAGCCCCCTGCCAATCATTAGGTTACACTACATGTTAGGCAGGTACTTGCAGTGCTCGTTGCTATACCTGTAGATTAAGGCCTGGCCTATACTATGGGTCAGATACATAGGGAACACATGCATATTAACCCATTGATTGCCAGGGGCAGTGAGGTATTGTAATACAATTATAGCCAAAGTTCCATCAGTGGGGACTCTATATTATATCCCTTATACTGCGATAAACGCAGGTGATATTATGAATCCTCGCTTGTTCCCGGGCCTGTCGATGTTTGCGCCCGCTGTTTCTCCCAACCTCCCACCGCTCTCCGTGTCTCACCCTCCAGCAGTCGCTGGATGATCGAGTCGATGTTGAGCTTCTCTCCGTCACCCATCGGTCAGTGTGCGTCGATGTGATTGTTAGAGGCTGGTGTCGGAGCGGGCGCGCTGCTTATTGGGAGGGATCCGGAGCAGGGAGGTCACGTGTCCGCCGGTCCCAGGCCTCGCTCAGTGTCTGTCCAACGAATGACGTAATCGCACGAGGCCCATCCCTCCGCCCCACCTGCCTTTTTGTGAATGGAGAAGCCGGCGCACGCATGCGTCACTGCACTAACGCGCCTGCGGGTTGGCTGGGGCTGGCAGAGGAATTCGAACGCTGATTAGCTCCGCCTTTTTCCGTTGCGTGCTAGAGCGGAAGAATGTAAAGCGCAGACGCCACGCCTCTCCCTCGCGCTCATTGGTAGATAATGCGTAAGGGTAGACACCAGGCTCCGCCCTTAGCTTCGGTGATTGAAGGAATTAGAGGAGCAGAAGCGGAAGCCGAAACTTTTTTTTGCAGGTGTGCACGAAGTCCTTTATCACGCAGAGAAACTCAAAGCCTGATTGGTTAGAATAAGGCAGGCAGCCACAGAGCAGTGATTCAGTCAGTGAGTGTGAGGCTGAGCAGCCACTCACTACAGAAACGCCTTGAAGTGTTTCAGCAGGAAGCTGCTTGTTTTATTCTGTGCTGGGATGATACCAGCACGTGTCTATATGCCAGTGGGCAAAATAAACATTTATATTGTGTAATTTTCGTATACATTTATCAGCTTCCATTTTGTTTTCCTGCTTGATGCTTGCTTTTTCAGAGAGGTTGTGGATTTGTAAACTAATGAGCTTTATTTTATCCCTGCTGGGGGCATTGGTAGATGGGATCTGGTAGCCCCTAGTTTGTAGTGTTGGAGTACTATTCAGGGCATGGGTAGGTAGCTCACCAAGACAAAGAAAAAGTGTAAATGGGTCAGTTAAAAGTCACATATAATGTTCCACAACCTATATATAAATACGGCAATACTATTACTATCCGAGCAGGACCAATGTGACCCATAATATTAGTTGCTAATTAGGGTCTTTCCTATTTCTGACCTCCAGCAGTGGTGACCATTGGCCAGTATGTGGTGTGGCCTATATTTTAGTCAATGTCTTGTTGGTGTAAAGCTTACCATCTGACACTACCCTAAACCGAACCCTAACACTAAATTCTAACCTTAACACTAAACCCTATTACTAACACTAAATCCTAACTCCAAAACCTCTCCTCAAGAACCACAGACAGGCCATGATTTCCGTTTAACACTGTGTGAGCACAGGAGGAACAATTAGAATTCAACAGACTCTGATTGCCTCATCTGTATTCATACAGTGTTAAACCAAAATCATGAAATGTCTGGTGGGCCTTGAGAGGTTTAGGAACCGCTGATGTACACACAGTTTGGTTCTCTGAAAACGTTCCAACGTATTCTGCAGCTCTATACAGGGGTAAGTTGAAGTCAAAACAATATTAACACAAAGAAGAAAACAAGAATAGAGGGCCCTGTCTTTGAGATTAAAATCAAATGTACACAGAGCTTTCACTAAAGCACATAGCAAGATTGAGAACTCGAAGACTTACAATCTAAGGAGTATGGGAGAGGAATAGAAGGATAATTCATTTTACGTATATATTAGTGCTGGAGGTGATAGGCTTTTTTAAACAGACAAGTTTTTAGTGACTGTTTGAAAAATTTGAGACAGGAGGACAGTATAGTGGAGCGAGGCAAAGAGTTCCAAAGAATAGGGACAGCACAAGAAAAGTCCTGAAAGCGGAGTGAGAGGAGGTGATAAGAGATGAGGAAAGAAGAAGGTCGTTAGCAAAGCAGAGAGGGAGGTTGTGGGTTTACTTAGAGATGATGGCAGAGATATAAGAGGGTGCATTATTGTTGAGGGCGTTAAAGGGTTAGGGTCATGATTTTACATTTTATTCTGGAGCCTATGGGAAGCCAGTTTAGTGACTGACAGAGAGAAGCTGCAGACACTGAAAGTTGATTTTGGTAGATGAGTCTAGCGGAGGCGTTCATTATGGATTGGAATGGAAACAGACGGGTGATGGGGAGGCCAGCAAGGAGAGTTGCGGAAGGCAAGATATGATGAGAGAGTGGATTAGGACTTTAGTTGTGCCTTGTGTCAGATAGTGATGGATTTTGGCAATATTGTTTAGGTGAAAAAGACAAGATTTTGTTATGGATTTTATGTGAGGAGTGAAGAGAGGACATTGTCAACAGTGAGAGATATATCTGGAGTGGAAACATTGGAAGAAGGCAGGAAGATTAGGAACTCTGTCTTTGACATGTTGAGTTTGAGTTGACGGGTACACATCCAGGAGGATATACTAGAGAAGCATTTGGCCTCTTGTGCTAGGAGAGAGGGGGATAGATCAGGTACCGAGAGGTAGATTTTAGTGTCATCTGCATAAAGATGATTGAAATCCAAAATATTTTATTAGGGAACAAAAGGGGTATATATGAAGAAAAGGAGGGGACAAGGACTGAACCCTAAGGTAGGCATACAGTCAGAGGGCGAGGAGATGAAGAGGTGCCAGAGAAGAACTAAATGTGCGATTTTAAGGTAGGATGAGAACCATCAGAGCTGCTTCACGGATGCCCAGAGAGCAGAACATTTGGATAAGAAAAGGGTGGTCAACAGTGTCAAAGGCAACAGGAAGATCCAGAAGAATGAGGATAGAGAAGTGACCCTTTGACTTGGTGGTGAGCAAGTCATTAGTGACTTTAATGAGAGCTGTTTCTATTGAGTGTTGGGTTGGAAGTCGGATTCGAAGGGGTCAAAGAGGCTTATGGAGGAAATAAATTGGATAAGTCAGTTATAAATGAGTCACTCTATCAGTTATAAAGCATGGGGAAGTAGAGAAATAAGGTGATAGTTAGATGGAGAAGCTGAGTCAGATGTGAGTTTCTTAAGAATTAATGTAATTATGGTGTGTTTTAAAGAAGAAGGAAACTTGCCAGGGTTAAGGGAAAGGTTGAAATAATTTGGGAGGTCTGGGATAAGCGTGGTAGAGAGGGAAGGGATAAGTTGCTGATGACACTAAGTTGTACAATCAGAAAATGATGTACTTTCCCTCCAAATGGATTTGCATAAATTAGAGGAATGGGCATCTAAGTGACAGATGAGATTTAATACAAATAAATGTAAAGTTATGCATCTGGGAAGGAAAAATAGCCATGCAATTTATAATCTTAAGGAACCAAATATAGGGGTATCAGATATTAAAAGGGATTTGGGAGTACTTGTGGACAACCACCTAGGTAACAGTGCTCAATGCCAAGCAGCGGCTGCAAAGGCAAATAAAATATTAGCATGTATTAAGAAGGCTATAGAAGCCAGGGAAGCAAATATAATTCTCCCACTATACAAATCCCTAGTACGCCCTCATTTGGAATATGGAGTACAATTTTGGGCACCACTTCATAAAAAGGACATTTTAGAGCTGGAAAAGGTACGGAGGAGGGCAACAAAACTAATAAGGGGAATGGAGGGGCTAAGTTATGAAGGAAGACTAACCAAATTAAACTTATTTTCTCTTGAAAAAAGGCGTCTTAAGAGGAGATATGATTACCTTATATAAATATATCCAGGGTCAATACAAGGCTTTGTCAAGGAAACTTTTTGTTCCAAGAGGTTTTCAACTGACAAGAGCACATCCTTTGAGGTTAGAAGTAAAAAGATTTCACCTTAAAGAAAGAAAAGGGTTCTTCACAGTAAGGGTTGTTAATCTGTGGAATTCTCTACCTAAGGAGGTAGTGACAGCGGAATCAATAGATAACTTTAAAAAGGGATTGGATATATTTTTACAGAAAAAGGGCATAAGGGCTATCCTGGATAAATAGAGAGGGAGTATTGATCCAGGGATGAATCCGGTCGCCGGGGTCTGGGGTCATTAGGGAATTTTATATTTTTTCTTCCCTGTTAAGACATTTGGCAAAGTTTCACTGTTTTTTTTCCTGTTTGCCTTCTTCTGGATCAATTAACAATAAATCTGCTTATTGCAGATCAGAGGAGATCTAAAAAGGTTAAACTTGATGGACTAAAGTCTTTTTTCAACCTAAATTACTATGTAACTATGTAAGTTGTGAAGGAATTGGGTCATGTGGAGAAGTTGAAAGGCGAGACGATGAAAGTAGACTAGAGTCCCCATCCGCAGTTACAGGGTCAAAGGAGTCCATGATGGATGTGGGAATTGGGAAGGGTAAAGGCTGGGAGTTGTAGATTTCTTGAGAGGAGAGTGTGTTGGGGCCACGCTAAGAGGAGAGTTCGATTTTGATGTCTTCAATTTTAATTTTATATTAAGTGGTAAAGTCTTCAGCTGTGAGACAGGCAGGGCAGGAGGTGGGGGAAGGCAGAGAACAGTGTTGAATGTGGTTAACAAATGTTTGGGGTTGGAGGAAAAATTAGATATTAAAGATGAAAGTAGTGTTGTTTGGCAAGATTAAGGGCAGAGAAGTAAAAGCAGAAACAAAAACTTGTAATGGAGGAAGTCGGCAAAGGTGAGATTTCTTCCATTGCCATTCGGCAGTGCGGGAACACCTCTGGATGAAGCACATTAGTATGACATGGTTGAGGATGAGAGTTAGGGTGTTTGTGGGGGCCAAGGTGTCAAGTGTGGAAGATAGAGTCATGTTGTATTGTGAGGTGGCAATGTTAGATCAGGTGAGGAGATTAGAGAAGGGGTTGTAGCACAGTGGAAAGGTGTTGAGGGTGGAGTGCTCTCAGGTTTCTGTGAGTTTTGGGGGCAGGGACTGTATAAGGGCAATGCGTAGGAGATGTGGTGAGGTTGCAGGTAAGGAGGTGGTGGTCAAATAGAGTGAGTGAGATAATAACAGGCTTGGAGGTTGTGCAGAGATTGGTTAAAAAGGTCAAGGGAGTGTCCATCACAATGAATTGGGGATTCTGTAAATTTTGAGAGACCAAGGGAAGAGGCTAGTGAAAGAAGTTTAGTGGGTGTTGGGGAGGTGGGTTTGCCAGTGACAATGTTAAAATCTCCAACAATGAAGGTATGACGGTATGTTGAAGGAGAGAAAGTGAGGGAGCCAGGGGGTAAAATGATACAGAGGGTAAGATGAAAGTGAGGGTAGTCCAGGTGGGTGATAGATCACAGCGACCCGCAGACAGATGGAAGAGAAGAAGGGAGGGGACCGGTGGTATGCAGTCAAAAGTGCAGCAAGAGGAAAGTAGTATGCTCATACCTCCACCTTGCTTGTTCCCATGTCTAGGAGTGTGACTGAAGTGTAGAACACTGAAATGCAGAAGCAAAAGAGAAATGATTGGTTAGAACATAAAGAACAACCACAACTAATAATATTCAACATATAGAACAAGATTTAGCATAATATATGTCCACGACCTTTTTTTTTAACAAAGCAAACTCTGTATCATTGGTGCATCAATGTGGACCTCAGGCATTGTTAGTGTAGCCCCAGCCTTTTCTCTGAAGAGGGAAATCTTGTCACTCTTCAACAATACACACAGCCCTATAAAATTCCCTCAACGTGTAAAACTGTAGCCCGTAACGTAGCCCACAAGACTTACTGCTATTAAATTGGCCTCTCAAAGCTACCCGCAAGCGACCTGCTAGTTAAGAACAGAAAAACCCTGCGGGATGTCGAAATCTGAATTCCGCTGCAGCAAATCCTTTGTTCAGTCAAGCCTGTACCTGTTACGTTCCAATCACGCTATTAAATTGCAACAAATTCCTAAAGACGCCCTGGCGTTCAAACCCGTAACCCGCAAATAGACAAAAACATTACAGGCTCCAAATAGGACCTGCAAATGGTTTACAGACAGTTTCTCAACATTGTAAAAGAATATAAACATACCATTGGACTTTAAAATATGGGAAAAGCATGGAAAGGCATTACAATTACCTGCACAACAATCCCCCAATAAAAAAGTGGCAGGCACTTCACAACAGCAGAGCCATAGCAACATAAAGTGTATGATTGCTAACGCAAGAAGTTTGCCTGGGAAAATGGATGAGCTAGAAATATTAGCAGTACAAGAAAAATGGGGCTTAATAGGCATTACGGAAACATGGGAGGAATCTCATGACTGGACTGTTAATCTGGATGGTTATAGCCTATTTAGGAAAGATAGGGGAAATGGTAAAAGAGGAGGAGGGATCTGTCTGTATGTTAAGCCTGAATTTAAGCCTATAGTCAGAGAAGATATTTATGCTGGCACTAACAGCATCATTGAATCTTTGTGGGTTGAGCTAAATAGTGGAGGAGCTAATTCTAAACGCATATTGGTGGGAGTATGCTATAAACCCCCAAATATAGCTGAAAGTGAGGAAATACACTTACTGTTACAGATTGGAAATGCAGCTAAGCATGGGCAAGTTCTAATAATGGGAGACTTTAATTACCCTGAAATAAACTGGATAAATGAGACCAGCAGCTCAGCTAAGGGGAGCAGGTTCTTGAGTACACTCAGGGATCATTATCTGGCCCAGGTAATACAAGAACCTACTAGAAATGGGGCCATCTTGGATTTAGTCATCACAAGTAATATTGATATAATATCAAATGTAAAAATAGGGGAACCCTTGGGGAACAGTGATCACAACACAGTCTCATTTGAGATTGAATACAAAAAACAGAGTTGTAAGGGGCCAACAAAAAACTCTAAATTTTAAAAGGGCTAACTTTAATGGGCTACGGGCAGCAATACAACATATAGACTGGGACAAAGAACTTACAGGGAAGAATACTGAAAATAAATGGACAACATTCAAATCCTTACTAAATAAACATACTCATCGGCATGTACCATGTGGAAATAAAATGAATAGGAGTAAATCACATCCCATGTGGCTTAACAATGACTTAAAGATCATGATGAGAAAAAAGAAATATGCATTTAAATTATACAAAAAGGAGGGAACAGAGGCAGCTTTATGTGACTATAAGGAAATCAACAAGTCTTGCAAAAGGGCTATTAGACTGGCTAAAATAGAAAATGAGAAGTCAGTTGCAATGGAAAGTAAGACTAACCCTAAAATATTTTTTCAATATATTAATGGGAAGAAGGCCAGGAAGGAAGCTATAGGAACATTACAATGTGACACAGGCCATCTGATAATTAATGACCAGGAAAAGGCAGATGAGCTAAACAGGTTCTTTTCGTCGGTATACACAAGGGAGGTACCAGGGGTTGGGACACCGCAACATAATGGGGCTACACTACCTTCACTAAATAATTGGTTAACTCAGGAAGAAATGCAAAAGAGGTTGGAGAAAATAAATGTTAATAAAGCCCCAGGTACTGATGGAATACATCCAAGGGTACTGAGGGAGCTGGGTTCTGTAATAGCCAAACCATTATATCTAATCTTTCAAGACTCACTCACTACAGGGTCTCTACCGGATGACTGGAGAAAAGCAGAGGTGATACCTATATTTAAGAAGGGATCTAGAGCAAATCCGGGGAATTATCGACCAGTGAGCCTCACTTCTGTAGTTGGGAAGCTTTTAGAAGGGTTAATAAGGGACAGAATACAAGAATATGTCTATTTGAACAGGATCATAGGTAGCAGTCAACACGGATTTATGAAGGATAGGTAGTGTCAGACCAATCTAATTAGTTTTTATGAGGAGGTTAGTAGCAACTTGGATCAGGGCAACTCAGTGGATGTAGTCTTTTTAGATTTTTCATAGGCATTTGATACAGTGCCACATGGAAGACTAGTGAGCAAACTAAGGGATACAGGAATTGCAGTTAATATCTGCTCATGGATCGAGAGCTGGCTAAAAGACAGGAAGCAAAGGTTTGTTGTGAATGGAACATACTCCGATTGGTCTAATGTGATAAGTGGGGTTCCTCAAGGTTCAGTATTAGGTCCTCTCCTTTTTAACATATTTATTTATGACATTGAAGTAGGACTCGAAAGTAGTGTCTCCATTTTTGCTGATGACACTAAGTTGTGCAAGGTAATAAAATCAGTTAATGATGTACTTTCCCTACAAAAGGATTTGCATAAATTAGAGAAATGGGCGTCTAAATGGCAGATGAGATTTAATACAAATAAATGCAAGGTTATGCATTTGGGAAGGAACAATAGCCAAGCAATCTATAATCTTAATGGAGCAAATCTAGGGGTATCAGATATTGAATGGGATTTAGGAGTACTAGTGGACAACCACCTAGGTAACAGTGCTCAAAGCCAAGCAGCGGCTGCAAAGGCAAATAAAATATTAGCATGTATTAGGAAGGGTATAGGCCGGGTATAGAAGCAAGGGAAGCAAATATAATTATGCCACTATACAAAGCCCTAGTACGCCCTCATTTGGAATATGGAGTACAATTTTGGGCACCACCTCATAAAAAAGACATTTTAGAGCTGGAAAAAGTACAGAGAAGGGCTACAAAACTAATAAGGGGAATGGAGGGGCTAACTTATGAAGAAAGACTATCAAAATGAAACTTATTTTCGCTAGAAAAAAGGCGTTTACGAGGGGATATGATTACCTTTATAAATACATCCAGGGTCAATATAAGGCTTTGTCATGTGAACTTTTTGTAGCAAGAGATTTTCAACTGACAAGAGGACATCCTTTGAGGTTAGAGGAAAAAAGACTTCACCTTAAACAAAGAAAAGGGTTCTTCACAGTTAGGGTGGTTAAACTGTGGAATTCTCTACCAAAGGAGGTGGTGACAGCGAATTCGATAGACAACTTCAAAAAGGGGTTAGATATATTTTTGAATAAAGAGGGCATTCAAGGCTATCCTAGATAACTAGCAAAGGAATATTGATCCAGGGAGAAATTTGATCGCCAGTTTCTGGGGTCAGGAAGGAATTTTGCTTTTTTTTTTCTTATGAGACAATTGGCAAAGTTTCAATGTTTTTTTTTTTCTGTTTGCCTTCCTCTGGATCAATTAACAATTAACAATTAATAATAAATAGTCCACAATAAAAAGATCAATAGAGATCTAAAAAGGTTGAACTTGATGGACTAACTCTTTATTCATCCACCAATACTATACTATTAATAATTATTTAATCAATAATTTAATTAATAACTAATCCGCATAGTAACAGGTTGAACTTGATGGACTGAAAGTTTTTTTTCAACCTTAATTACTATATGTAACTATGTAAAAATGAATTATTTCATCATATGTTGGAATGGTCATGCATATGCCAATATGAAAAGCCATGCTGCAACATGCATATAGCAATTAAACAAAACACTAACGGATTAAATAGCAACACAAAAACATGAAAGTGATGCCATATTAACCCTTTCTCACTCACATAGGCTGTAATGTGGACCCTGGAATATATATATATGATTGCATATACATCTCATTCATCACATCTACATTGGGAAAACAAACAGTGGCCAAATTACACAACCATATCACACAGATCAAGTACAGGGGGACATTTTATTAATTGTTGTTCAGTCCTTAAGTCGTGTCCGACTCTGTGACCCTATGGCCTACAGCACATTTAGCTAGCTGTGCTGTTCCACAAGGTTTGCATGACAAATATACTGGAGAGAGTTGCCAGTTCCTTCTCTAGTAGGACTGTGATTTGTCTGACCTCTGTGCTATCACCTGCCCACCTACACTGGCCCTATATGGTATAGCTCACAGCTTAATTCAGGTATACAAGCCCCTTCACCAACTCCACTTAGCAATCCACAAGGGGACCAGGGCAACATACACCACACTAATCTACTTAAGGAAGGGCCCCATAAACACATGGAGGCTGCGCAGAGGCACGTGGATGAACAGCCAACTCACCTCCAACAGGGGTAATCTCCACTACGCCCATTTTGGAAAGTTCTATGCCATTGCTGGTGACCATGTGCCAAGATGTATACCCGTTCCCATTTGGTGACCTCCCATTATGTTTTGCTATTCATCAATTTACATTAGTGTGGTGTATGTTCCCTTGGTCCCCTTTCTGGATTGCCAAGTGGTGGTGGTGAAGGGGCTTGTGTACCTGAATGAAGCTGAGAGCTATACCATGTAGGGCCAGTGTAGGTGGGCAGGTGATTGAAGAGATGTCAGACAAATCACAGTCCACTAGAGAAGGAACTGACAACCCACTCCAGTATCACCTGTCATATTCCTATCAGGCCCTATGGGGAATGTTGATACTCCACAATATCACTAATTGGACATTTGCATGTGTATTAACCCTTTATGTTGATTGTATATGATATATATTATTATATGATAGCTAATGCTATTATGACTATTATTATTGTTATATGTATTGATCTATTGCATAGTAGCTAGGGCTCATTATATATAGGGATGTGATACATATGTGATGTATGTGGATGTCCCATAACCCCAACCATTGAAAACACACTAACACAGTTATAACGGTATAACAAAGCTTTATTTCATACACAGACCACAATCATAAATTATCAAGACTGTGCATTAATATCATGGGTGGGTTGTGGAAGGCTCCAGAGAGAGCAAGAGGTTTGGGGGAAAAAGGGGATACCTACAGGGGATAATGTCATAGTCTAGAATAAGTGTGATGCATAGCACCTACAAGGTCACATGTGGTCACTACACCGCTGCAACCGGAATCTGATGAAAAAAAAGATCATCAGAAATCACCCCATTTAATTGAAGAAACCATTAATGTGCATAGCACTTACAACATGTCTGCTAAATGAAACAGACAATTCAACCTCTGGACTGTGTAATCCAATCTAGTTTCACACATACAGTGTGGTGACAAAACAAAAATCTGAAAAAAGTGGTCAACTATAAAAAGGCGGAGGAGGACCAAAAAAAAAAAAAAAAAATCAACATGCATGTACAGTACAGTGCTAAATACTGTAACAATATACCAACTCACCTGATTCCCATCTGCAAGCATTACTAACTATTAGCTATGTCTCTGGATAATTAGTAATATGGCCAAATAGCCATTAATACGGAGAGGGCACAAAGGTCAGCAGCCAAATTCACTGTCACTTACATCAGACCCAAGGATCTGCTCTCAGACTGATATTGAGGTCAGGGTCACATGCTTCACTAGTGCATATATCAATGCTGTCTGTCATTAACATGCCATTGTGAGACCTTACAAGTCCTCTGCCATAGCGGTATTAGTCTACATTTAAGCTAACAACAATCATGTATGAGATATCTGGCTATATGATAGCTTTAAGATTGTGTGAGCTACATATTAAGGGGAGGCTGTCATTGAAGTAATGTTTACCTGAGAGGCACTGTGAAAACCTTACACCTCAAACATTTCCTTCACAATGCTTGCAGATGCAGGAGATGCCTTCATGGACCTGAAATGTACCTAAAACAAAAAAAAAGACAAATCCTACAAAATAAGGTCTTAAAAATCATAGGGACTGCAGCATCTCTTATTCCCTGCCACCACCCACCTCCTCCTCTACACTCCCATCCACCTCCTCCACCACTCCTCTCCTCCTCCCCACAACTCCTCTCCTCCTCCCCACCACTACTCCCCATGGTCACCGCTCTCTTCTCCTTGCCTCTCCTCCTCCCCATCTCTCCACTCCACTCTCCTCCCTCTATCTCAATCTTAAAAACAATTGAACGATAAATAAAAATAAGTGTAACTGTCAATATATGAAGAACATTTTTTTTGTGTGTTATGTGTAATTAATAACTGTTGGGGGTGGGGTGTGGTGTATCGTGTGACCTAGCTCTATATGTCTCTATGTGTGTTCTTTAAATTATATGTATTGCAAATATGTGTAATATGTAAATATGTGTAATCAAGGATTAAGTGAAAAACATTATATAGCAGAATATAAAAGAACAATAAATGAAATAACTCTTTCTCACTCTCCAAAACCACCAATTCCCGGACCTGCGTGCTACTTCAAAAGAAAATAAAACACAGTCAACGCATGGGCGGGTGGAACGCAACTTTATAATCTCCCTCTGTCAGAGAGGCCTGTGTCGCACTACGTTATACCGCAATTGGACAGTGACAGACAATCGCGACTCGGCCAGCCTTTTTATAGCTTGCGTGCGTGAAAAGGGTTTATGGGCTTACGTCTACGGCCCGTAACTCGCGGCATTGTTTAATTTAATAGCTCTGTAACGCAACACCCCATGCTGATCCACTTGGTATTTATGGCATAGATACTGGAGTAGGTTGTCAGTTGCTTCTCCAGGGGGTCACAGCATACAGCACCTTGCATTCCTAGGTGGTCTCCCATCCAAGTACTGACCAGGGCCAACCCTGCTTGGCTTCACGGTGGTGTGACCTCTTGGTTCTCTGACTGGAATCAAACCCACGTCCCGTCGGTGAAAACAAAGAATCCTAACAACTGGGGAACTTACACAGTCCATTTTACTTGTCTAAAACTGCAAATAAAATCCAATTATACTCCTAATAGATCTTCTCATAATCTTTACCACTGTTACCAATTACCGTAATCCCCTTCCAACAATGGTCTTATCATTTTGATTTGGGTAACATTAAAGGTATATAGAAGTTTCCTGGATAATGAAAACATCTAATAGAGGAGAATCAGTATTGTATTAAAACATTTTCTGCATACAAAAATCCCCAAATAAAAATTAATAAACTTACCCTAGAGTTTGGAAATTTCTTTCAGTTTTCTGGCCGTTGATTTTGAAAAGGAATGTCCCTGAAAACTCAGGCTGAATTAGCATAACATTCATATTTTTTATAAGTTTTGTCTAATTAAAGGAAGCTAAACATTGTTGTAATGTCTGGTGGCTAGTCTCTGCAGCAAAGCTTCATGGGATGTGTAGTCTTTTATTTTCACCACAAGGAAGGAAGGAAGCAGCTTCAAACAATGCTGCTCTGGATCTCTTCACTGTGTTGCTGTAGGCATAAAGGTTAGTATAGAGTATAAAATGTACTTAAATACACTGAGCCTCATTCAATTGAGCTTACGGGAGAGGTGGCTTCGGAAATGTAGCCCTTAAGTTATTTTGCTATTCAATTGGAGTCTTTTTGCTTGCTCCGATCGGATTATGGGCTCCGGCCTCCGATTCACTGCGATGGTTCACATCACAAGTTAATGCCCCTCAAAGCCTTTGAGTTGTGAACACTAAAATCGCAAATCGCTATTCAATTGCTTCGATTCCCCCTTGCAAGGCAAGCCGTCAAGCCCAAAAATGGCAAAAGTCGGACCATAAGTCACGGGTACCAAGAAGGACTCGCAAAGGGCTTGATGACATGTCCGGAGCACTTTAAAAGCAAATACAAATCAATACTGTACTTTTATTAAAAGTGAAAGTGATGTCAGGTTACATAGTTACATAGTATTTAAGGTTAAAAAAATATTAATGAATTAGTTGTTAATTAATTATTAATCAATTATTTAATATTTTATATATATTTTTTTATTATTAATTAATCCAGAGGAAGGCAAACAGAAAAAAAGTGAGACTTAGCCAATCGTCTCAAAGAAAAAAAAAAATTAATTCCTTTCTGACCCCAGATACTGGCGATCGGATTTCTCCCAGGATCAATACTGTCTCTCTAATTATCCATGATAACCCTGAATTCCCTTTTTAATTAGAAATAAATCTAGCCCCCTTTGAAAGTTATCTATCGAATCCGCTGTCACCACCTCCTCTGGTAGAGAATTCCACAGATTAACCACCCTTACTGTGAAGAACCCTTTTCTTTCTTTAAGGTGAAATCTTTTTACTTCTAATCTCAAGGGATGTCCTCTTGTCAGTTGAAAATCTCTTGGCACAAAAAGCTCTGTTGACAAATCTTTATACTGACCCTGGATGTATTTATATAAGGTAATCATATCTCCTCTTAGACGCCTTTTTTCTAGAGAAAATACGTTTAATTTGGTTAGTCTTTCTTCATAACTTAGCCCCTCCATTCCCCTTATTAGTTTTGTTGCCCTCCTCTGTACCTTTTCCAGCTTTAAAATGTCCTTTTTATGAAGTGGTGCCCAAAATTGTACTCCATATTCCAAATGAGAGCGTACTAGGGATTTGTATAGTGGCAGAATTATATTTGCTTCCCTGGCTTCTATACCCTTCATAATACATGCTAATATTTTATTTGCCTTTGCAGCTGCTGCTTGGCTTTGAGCGCTGTTACCTAGGTGGTTGTCCATAAATACTCCCAAATCCCTTTTAATACTACAGGATATTTCTCCCTGTGAAGGGCACAATTGAGCTAAAAGAGTTTGCTCTCTGAGTGGGTAACCAGACCTATAGAAAAAACCCACAAAGGTATTTTTTTGTCCTCAGATGAGCACTTCTACTTTATTTGCATAAACTGTCAATATCTGACCTTTATTCTTCCATTACAGATACATTTCTAACAATGAAAACATTCTGCTTCTCAGTTGTAAGGAAAGTGAAAATATTGTTTTTCTTTGTTGCATCAGAAAGAGAATATTTGATAATGTATGGCAGTGTGTTTTCTTTTTTTAAATAAAGATCTCTGAGCACAGTTATTCAAACTTTTATCTGCTATTGAGGGCTTGCCAACTGCCAGACAATGAGATCTACAAACTAAAGTATGTTCTCCACATTTTGTGTTCTTTTCAGTTAAGCTTAAAATGTTTTTTTTGTTGTTGTTGTAATGTGTTAAATGTTATTTTAAATGGTTAGAAAAAACAAACAATAGTTGTGTTTCATGTCCCTTTAACAACCGGGCAGGGGCATTTTTTTTTTTAGCTTTACGGACCCCTTCCAGCATCAACTCACACAATAGATAGGCTGCATTTTTTTCTAATAGACACAGGCTACATATTGGCACATACAGACACATGAGGCTGATTGCCACTTACAGGCACAGGCTGCAGATTGTCTCTTACAGACAAAGGATGCAGATTGGCACATACAGACACAGGATGCAGATTGGCACTTGCACGCACAGGCTGCAGATTGGCTCTTAAAGACACAGGATGTACATTGGCTATTACAGACACAGGATGCAGACTGGCTATTACAGACACAGGATGCAGATTGGCTCGTACAGACAGGATGCAGATTGGCATTTACAGACACAGGATGCGCATTGGCTATTACAGATACATGATGCACCTTTGGGTTGCGGGCCTCGCGATGAGTGCCTTTGGCACTCCTTGCACGCCTCCCCCCCTCTACTTTACAGGCCGAAGGCGCTCATCACGACGCTCATCACGGGCCCTGCAATGAGCGATTTTGCCGCTCATTGCAGGCCACGGTATGCGCTCCATGCATGCACAAGCTTGTAACTTTGCGAGCGTTACTAACAAACTCGTAATTACGACAACTATATGTATGATATACGTGTGTCACTCTAGCTTGCCTGGACTGTGCACTAGCCTATTACTAGCTTTGACCGTGCATTTTTTTTGTCAAGGAATAATATATAAACAAAAAAACTAACTATACAGACAGGACTGTAAACTCCTCATTTGAATCCCATTTGCTGCCATATTACAGGGATCAGTTTTACCTTTTTTTCATAACCTCGTGCTGAAAAGGATATTAATGAGAGAAAACTAATTACAAATCTACTCTATTGATTAAGCAGTACATTAAAAACTATAGTCTATTGCAATTTGCATAGCTTTAAGTGAAATTATATTTTGTTTTAAAAAACTTTAGTATTCTCTATCGACTTACCTCTGGTTTGCTGACATTGGGCCACATTCAATTGCAAGCCCTCAACTCGCTCACAGACGGCCGCATGTCTGCGATTGAGTTGTAGGCTCTCGTTCCCTTACGTTTGCGGCCGAAACTCGCTGGCTGAGATCTGAAATTGGAAACCCAGGTTTCCAACATAAGCAGAGCAGGGCTTGCTTACTATTTGCCAATAGGGAATGAGACAGTCATCATGATGGCAATGAAACCTGCAGGTGCTCCCGCAGGCTCCCTATATGAAACCCTGCTGCAGGGGTCCTGATCGGGACCCCTGCAGGGTCCCCACATTAACCCCAATGATGCAGGGGTCCCGATCGTGACCCCGCAGAGACCCTACATTAACCCTTGCAACGGGTTTCCCGATTGTGACTCCCACTGCATTAAAAAAATCGAAATTCCTCGCTGCGGGTCCTTAAAGGGCCCGCTGCACACTAATGCACAATACTGGCCACGGGAGTACTGTAAGTACTCCCGCGGCACCTAACATTAATCCCCCATGCTGGGGGTCCCCATCTGTGTCCCCACATTAACCCTTGAAGCGGGGGTCCCAACGATGGTCTTCTGTGCTTTGTCCCTAGGCAAGGGCCCAAGTTAAAAATGTTCACAGGTAAAACAATACACTCTAATTAGGCCACTTACCTGTCCCAAAAGCCCATCCAGCGATGCCTCGGTCCTCCCCGAAGTCTTCGGTGGCAGGGCCCCTCCAAAAAAACCAGACAGGCTAAAAATATTTAAAAAATCTAACAGAGCTGCTCCCTTTAGGAGCTCCCTTGCACAAATGAGTGCTCTTGCATTCTCCGGAAAAATTTTGAAATGGCGCCTTCTGTTTGGCTGCTATTTCAGCCAATCAGGAGGCGCCAAGGTGTGAGCCAATCAGAATATGATACACCCCTATATCCCATTCTGATTGGCCGATGTAACTGATGTGATACCTATATTTAACTGTTTTAGGTGATTAGGGGATTTATTGTATGTAACTTTGCGAGCATTACAGAACAACTCTCTCACTCCTGTGTCCCTTTCCCCCCTCACTCTCCCCTTTGTCTCTTTCCCCCCACTACCTCCCCAGTGTCTCTTTCCCCCCTCTCCCTCCCGTGTCTCTTTGCCCTCCTCTCCCTGCCCTTCTTTGGCCCTCTCTCCCTCTTTCACTATTTGGCGTTTACAAATTTGAAAACATTTGCGGTCTTGGCGGCGGTTAAACCCATAATAATTTTTTAAGCCCACAAGGCTTGAATCGTAAAATCGCTATTGCTCAAAGCCTTGCGGGCTTGAAAAAAAAGTTACGGGTTTAACAGCCACTTTTTTTTTCAAGCCCGTAACTCGGAAGCCGTTGGGAGGCCGCCAAAAGACGCCAATAGAACAGCAAATTAGCTTTTAACCTCACTTACGGACTCCCTTCCTCTGAAGCCATTCGGAACCTCTCCCCCCTTCTACATTGCAAAATTTAGGGTTTTTATTGTATATATTTAAGTTTTTTTTATTGTATGTAATTTATACTTTGATTTGGTGTAATATAGTTTTTTTATTTTCTGTAGTTCTAGGTTTTTTATTACATTTTAATGTAGGCATTTTTTTTATGTAATTTCGTTTTTTAATTAATTAGTAATGTAGGTTTTTTTTCAGTAATGTGTTTTTTAAAATTTTATGTAGTGTTCTTTTTTTTCAGTAATCTAGTTTTTTTTAATTTTATGTATCTAGGTTTTTCTATTTTCAGCAATATAGTTTTTTATTTTGTGTAATTAGTGTTTTTTTAATCTTTTTGTAACTAGTGGGGTACAAGGGATTTTATTAGGGGGTTAGGTAGGTAGTGTAGGGGTTAAAAGGATAGGGTTGAGAGCGGTTAATAGGATAGAGTGGGGGTTAATAGGATAGGGGCTTACTGGGTACGGTTAGGGTTAACTAGGACTAGATAGGGTTAACTAGGTCCAGTTTGGATTAAATATAATTAGGTATGGTGAGGGTTAAATAGGGTTAATTACATATATGGGGTTAATTAGGTCGGGGGTTTATTACTTAGAAGGGGTTAATTAGTTAGAAGGGGGATTAATTAGTTAGAGGGCATTTAATAATCTAGAGGGGGGTTTAATAGGGTAGAGGGGGGTTAATAGTGTAGAGGGGGTTAATAGGGTAGAGATGGAGTTAATAGTCTAGAGCGGGGGCTTAATATTCCAGAGGGAGGGATAACAGTTTCAGAGGGGGCTTAATAGTCTAGAAGGGGTTTAATAGTCTAGAAGGGGTTTAATAGTCTAGAGGGGGTTTAATAGTCGAGAGGGGGTCTTAGTAGGGTAGAGGGGGGTTAATCGTGTAGAGGGGGTTACATAGTTACATAGTATTTAAGGTTGAAAAAAGACTTTCAGTCTATCAAGTTCAACCTTTTAAGATCTCCTCTGATCTGCAATATGCGGATTAACTATTAATTTATTAGTTGTATAAAAAAAAAAAAAAAAATATATATATATATATATATATATATATATAAAAAAATCAATTCCCTCCTGATCCCAGACACCAGCGACCGGACTTCTCCCTGGATCAATACTGCCTCTCTAATTATCCATGATAACCCTGGATTCCCTTTTTAATTAGAAATAAATCCAGTCCCCTTTTAAAGTTATCTATCGAATCCGCTGTCACCACCTCCTCTGGTAGAGAATTCCACAGATTAACCACCCTTACTGTAAAGAATCCTTTTCTTTCTTTAAGGTGAAATCTTTTTACTTCTAACCTCAAGGGATGTCCTCTTGTCAGTTGAAAACCTCTTGGCACAAAAAGCTCCCTTGACAAATCTTTATACTGACCCTGGATGTATTTATATAAGGTAATCATATCTACTCTTAGACGCCTTTTTTCTAGAGAAAATAAGTTTAATTTGGTTAGTCTTTCTTCATAACTTAGTCCCTCCATTCCCCTTATTAGTTTTGTTGCCCCCCTCTGTACCTTTTCCAGCTCTAAAATGTCCTTTTTATGAAGTGGTGCCCAAAATTGTACTCCATATTCCAAATGAGGGCGTACTAGAGATTTGTATAGTGGCAGAATTATATTTGCTTCCCTTGCTTCTATACCCTTCTTAATACATGCTAATATGTTATATGCCTTTCCAGCTGCTGCTTGGCTTTGAGCACTGTTACCTAGGTGGTTGTCCACAAGCACTCCCAAATCCCGTTCAATATCTGATACCCCTAGATTTGCTCCATTAAGATTATAAATTGCATGGCTATTTTTCCTTCCCAGCTGCATAACTTTACATTTATTCGTATTAAATCTCATCTGCCATTTAGATGCCCATTCCTCAATTTTATGTAAATCCCTTTAGAGGGAAAGCACATCACTATCTGATTTAATTACCTTGCACAACTTCGTGTCATTAACGAAAATGGAGACACCACACTCCAATTCTACCTCTAAGTCATTAATAAATATGTTAAAAAGGAGAGGACCTAATACTGAACTCTGAGGAACCCCACTTACCACATTAGTCCAATTGGAGAATGTTCCATTTACAACAACCCTTTGCTTCCTGTCTTTTAGCCAGCTCTCAATCCATGAGCAGATATTTACTGCAACTCCTGTATCTCTTAGTTTGCACAATAGTCTCCCATGTGGCACTGCATCAAAAGCCTTTGCAAAATCCAAAAAGATTACATCCACTGAGTTGCCTTGATCCAGGTTCCTACTACCCCCCTCATAGAAACTAATTAGATTTGTTTGACATGACCTATCCCTCATAAATCCATGTTGACTCCTACTTATAATCCTGTTCAAATAGACATATTCTTGTATATTATCCTTTATTAAGCCTTCTAAAAGCTTCCCCCCTACAGAAGTGAGGCTCACTGGTCTATAATTCCCCGGATTTGCTCTTGCTCCCTTTTTAAATATAGCTATCACATAAGCTTTTCTCCAGTCATCTGGTAGAGACCCTTGTTGAGTGAATCTTGAAAAATTAAATATAATGGTTTGGCTATTACAGAACCCAGTTCCCTTAGTACCCTTGGATGTATTCCATCAGGAACCGGGGCTTTATTAACATTTTTCCAACCTCTTTTGGATTACTTCCTGTGTTAACCAATTATTTGGCGAAGGTAGTGTAGCCCCATTATGTTGCCGTGTCCCAACCACTAGTACCTCCCTTGTGTATACCAAAGAAAATAACCTATTTAGCTCATCTGCCTTTTCTTGGTCACTAAGTATCAGACGGCCTGTGTCACATTGTAATGTTCCTATAGCTTCCTTCCTCGCCTTCTTCCCATTAATATACTTAAAAAATATTTTAGCGTTAGTCTTACTCTCTTTTGCAATTAATTTTTCATTTTCTATTTTTGCCAGTCTAATCGCCCTTTTGCAAGCCTTGTTGATTTCCTTGTATTCCTGTAAAGCAGTCTCTTTCTCCTTTTGTTTGTATAATTGAAATGCCTGTTTTTTACTCCGTATCTTGATCTTTAAATCATTGTTAAGCCACATTGAATGGGATTTACTCCTTTTACTTTTATCCCCACACGGTATATGCCGATGTGTATTTATATTTAGTAAGGATTTCAACGTTGTCCATTTATGTTCAGTATTTTTACCTGCCAGTTCTCTGTCCCAGTCTGTACTTAGTATTGCTGCCCTTAGACAGTTAAAATCTGCCCTTTTAAAATTAAGAGTTTTCGTTGGCCCCTTAAAATGTTGTTTCTTTAATTCAATCTTAAACGAGACTGTGTTGTGATCACTGTTTCCCAAAGGTTGCCCTATTCCAACATTTGATACTATATCAATATTATTTGTGATGAGTAAATCTAAGATAGCTTCATTTCTAGTAGGCTCTTGTACAACCTGGGCCAGGTAATGATCCCTGAGTGTACTCAAGAACCTGCTCCCCTTAGATGAACTGCTGGTCTCATTTATCCAGTTTATTTCAGGGTAATTAAAATCTCACATTATTAGAACTTGACCATGCTTAGCTGCGTTTCCAATCTGTAACAATAATTGTATTCCCTCACTTTCAGCTATATTTGGGGGTTTATAGCATACTCCTACTAATATTCATTTGTAATGTGCCGCTATTTAACTCTACCCGCAAACATTCAGCTTTATCACTAGGTCCACCATAAATATCTTCTCTGACTATAGGCTTAAATTCAGGCTTAACATACAGACAAATCCCTCCTCCTCGTTTACCATTGCCTCTATCTTTTCTAAATAGGTTATAACCATCCAGATTAACAGTCCAGTCATGAGATTCATCCCACCACATTTCAGTAATGCCTATTAAATCATATTAATTGCTAATAATTCTAACTCTCCCATTTTTCCTGGCAAGCTTCTGGCATTAGCAAGCATATACCTTATGTTATGAGTCTGTAGTTCTGAAGTGCCTGCCACTGTACTTGAATTACTTAGTACTACCTCCCTATTGACTATACTACCCCTCCCCCATCTCCTCCCCTATGAGTTGTTAATTCATCCCTTATACCCTCTACATTTTCTACCCCATTTTTTATATCTAGTCCCTCCCCCCCACCTACAAGTTTAAAAACTCCTCCAGCCTTTCTACCATCCTATCCCCTAGTACAAAAGCTCCCTCATCATTAAGGTGCAATCTATCCCTACTGTAGAGATTGTACCGAAGTGAGAAGTCAGCCCATTGCTCTAAAAACCCAAATCCCTCCTTAGTGCACCACATCTTTAGCCACGCATTAACCTCCCTAAGCTCCTTCTGCCTTCCTGGGCTAGCACGTGGCACTGGTAGTATCTCAGAAAATACTACCTTGGAGGTCCTTACCTTCAGCTTAATACCTAGTTCTCTAAAATCATTCTTTAGGACACTCCATCTTCCATTAACTTTGTCATTGTTACCAATATGTACCAAGACCGCCAGTTCGTTTCCACAACATGACGAACCCGAGCACCCGGTAGACAGCAAACTGTTGGATTGCTGGGATCTGGGTGACAAATCACCCTGCCTACCTTCCTAATAATAGAGTCCCCTACAACCAAAACCTGTCTGTTGCTCTGCCCATTCTGTCCTCCCTCTCCTCCAGTAGATCTGTTCTCCCGGCTGTTATAGGGAACAGCTCTTTCTGGCATTGCCATTCCTGAATGGACATCCCCAACAGTTTCACTCAATCTGGCAAAACTGTTGGTGTTTGCCAACTCAGAACTGGCCTGCCTCCTCCTGTTCCCCCTGCTTCCCCTTGTAACTGTAACCCAGCTACCTCCCTGGACATCCTCACTAGCCCCAGCTCCGCCCTCCATGCTAGGCCCAGCTAAACTGTGCTCAGTGAGCACCAACCCCCTTTCACTAAGTGCTGCAATTCTCCGCTCCAGATCTCCAATTTGAGCTTCCAGAGAGGCAACATGCTCACACCTCTCACAGAGCTATGGACCCTGGATCATCTGTTCCAGTATTGCATACATATGACAGGATGTACACTGAGTGAGGTTGCCACTGGACTGACTCATAATTATTATTATTGTCTACAAAATTTCAGTGGGAAAAATAAAGAATATAAAATAATATATTTGTATAAAGTTTTCCTCCTTTGCACTATAAATCTGCCCTCCCTTTTCTTTGAAGTCCCTACCCCTATTTAAACTCCTACACTTTCACTAGAACTGCACCTGATACCGAAAATGTTCGCAAGCTCACAAGTTCGCCCCTTCTCCCTTTTATATTAACTTCTGCCTTCTCACCTGGGCACAATTAGTGCACTCTGCAATTTATCAGCCTTTACTTGTAAGGTAAATCCACTTGTAAACAGGCCCCAAAACAGCTCACAAACCTTCTATACTAGTTTAGCAGTCAAGCCACACCCCTATCGCCTGGGCACAATTAGTGCACTCTGCAATTTATCAGCCTTTATCTGTAAAGGAAAATCCACTTGTAAACAGGCCCCAAAACAGCTCACAAACCTTTTATATTAGTTAAACAGTCAAGCCACACCCCTCTCACTTGGGCACAATCAGTGCACTCTGCAATGTATCAGCCTTTATCTGTAAAGGAAATTCCACTTGTAAACAGGCCCCAAAACAGCTCACAAACCTTTTATATTAGTTAAACAGTCAAGCCACACCCCTCTCACCTGGGCACAATTAGTGCACTCTGCAATTTATCAGCCTTTATCTGTAAAGGAAAATCCACTTGTAAACGGGTTAATGGTGTAGAGAGGGGTTAATAGGGTAGAGGGAGGGATAATAGTCTAGAGGGGGCTTAATAGGGTAGATAGGGGTTAATAGTGTAGATGAGCGTTAAAAGGGTAGGAATGGGGTTATTAGTCTAAAGGGGGGCCTAATAGTCTAGAGGGGGCTTAATAGTGTAGAGAGGGGGTTGATAGGGTAGAGGGGGGTTAATAGTCTATAGGGGGTTAATAGTGTAGAGGGGGTCTTTAGGGTAGAGGGGGGTTAATAGTGTACACCTTTAAGGGTGTAGAAGGGGGTTTAGAAAATTGTATAGGGTAGGATAGGGGTTAATAATGTAAGGTATGGGTTAATCTATATATTGTGGCTCTTAATCAGATTAATAACCTGTTAGCCAAACTACAAATTATATATGCCTGGAGGTCATCATATCCCTTAGAAAGAGAATACACCTTCTATTCAGTCACTCATAAATCATACTCCAGAATAGACACATTTCTTATAGAACTCTTCTCTTGCTGTCTACATTAAAACAATGAATATCCACCCTTGCCCCTGGTCTGACCATTCTTTGGTTCAAATTAGCCTAGACGTAGGACTCACCCATAAACCACCAAATTCGTGGAGAATTGATTACTTCCTCCTCATTGACCCTACATTTAGTGAATGGGTTACACAGGAAATACATCTCTTTTTTTTTACACCATCCTTACCCCTGACTCAGAAATTGGATACGTATGGACAACTTACAAAGCTTTCATTAGAGGATCCTGCATCAAGTTAGCATCCAAATATAAAAGGCTCCCCATGGACCAATCAGAAACATACCCCGGAGGCACATCTAGCATTGGATAATTCTAATCTGGGCTGGGAATTTGTACATGTTCAGCCCAATAACATGTAAATCCTTTGTTCTTAAATGGCATAAATGCTGTGCCTGTAACAAAAATAAATGACTGCTCTTCTGGGACACAGACAATGGTGTGTTTTATTTTCATGACTACTGAGCTAACATCACTTTACTGTCCTGAACTTTGACTCTGACTCTCGCCTTGGGAGAAGGGATTGCAGATTGGAATCTGAAGGCTAGGATTAGTCTCCTTGGCTTTTTCAAGCCCATGGAAGAAGCAGATGATACCGGTAAGATACCAGGGCTCCTGAACATATGATGATGATCTTGATATGACCATCGGGCACCAAGAGGCCCATACCTCCCAGAAGATACCTGAGGGAGGGTTCCTGTAACTAAGGCAGGGATTTCTGGAGCTGAATAGACCCCCCTCTGTGGGATCGTCCCAAACTGGTGGCAGTGGTGGAATCTTGGTGCAGATACCGGCAGTAACAGCAAGCGTGGAGTATCATGGTAATCTATCCTGCAAAGAAACATGAATCTTCAAAAGGTGTGGAGGAGACAATGAGGCTCAGCAGCTCCTGACCCAGTGTCTGGCAAGACGACCAGCGTCGTCTTTGGAAGAGCACCGGAGTCAATTGAAAGCATTTATAGCAGAGGTGATCAAGGAGAAAAGGAGCCTAATAACCAGGATAAGGCAGCCAGAGAGACTCCGAACTGCCATGATGGATGATGTGGAAACAGATCTTCTGAATCAGCTCATGACATTCCTGCGGCTCCAACCTGGTGGACACCTAGCAGAGTGGCTAGAGTATCTGGTGGGTGAGGAGGTCATTTTGGCAATACAGTATGATGACCTTATGATACCGACTACCACACTAAAACAGCCCTCCTTCTACAGATTGGAGCTGATGGAAGGCCTCAAGAAAGTTCTGGTGGGAGAACCTGAGTGTGGCCTAAAAACCGCAGAGCACTGGGAAATCCTTTGACATCAACAAGAATTGGAAGTCGAACCAGGGACAGAGGAGGCATCATGGATTGAGCAAGTTGTTGACCAAGAAAATAATTTGTAAAAAGATTATGAGGACCTGGTGGGACCTGGCTCAAGTACTTTGGGGAGGCCCCACCAATCATATGAGAAAGACACAACCTGGCAACTTGAGGCGCTTGAAGCCTAAAGCTTGTTGGATGATTGTCCATGTTCAGAGAGCACATAATTGCTGAAGGAATTGGTTCTTGATGATGTTGCCATAGACAGCTGGCTTAGCCCTTGCCGAGCGGAATAGGTGGACAAAGAGGTGCCAGAAGACCTTATTGCTACAACCAAGGTGAGAGCAGAGGTTTTTCTGGTAGCCCTTTGTGACCCAGTGATAGTGGAAGCCAAGAAATCCACTGTAAAGGCAAGTACAAAGTGGAACAATGATGTTTACCAGCACCTGGATAGAAATGTAGTAAACTGCAAGCAGCTGGAGGAGTGCCAGCTGATGGAGATGGTTGGAGAAGTAGACAGATTCAGATCAGGGGAGAGTGTGAGCCCTGAGATCCTGCCATTTAAAAACCAGGCTGATATATCACTGCAGCATGTGGATATTGTGATCAGCCTATAGGCAAGGAGGTAACCAAGAATGTGGACTGCAGCAAAAGCTCCGCCACTGTGGATCTACAACAGGACAAAGCCAAGCTAATTAATATTGCTTGCCAGGAAGAGGAACAGGCCAATCCACAAAGACAGAGACTATTCAAAGTGCAATCAGGAGAGGGAACACTCCCTGGAACCCTGATGCCATAGCCAACAGCTGCTCTATACACCATATCAAACATGGTGACAGCATTACTGATGGATACCTGGGACAATCCAACCCAGAAGCAAGTGACTACAGTATCCAGGTTGGAAGCATCCACTAAAGTCAAGGTGGCAGCAGAACAGGTGGACTTAAGCGAGAGCCAGGTCACCATGGAGCTACCAACAGGCAAGGCCAAGCTGATCACAACGGCTTGCCAAGAAGGGGATCATGCTGATCCACCCACAGAAGGAAGGATTATTGTGCCACAAGGTGCACCCAGTTCCAGTCTAGATGTCAATGCTGAGGATGGTCCAGTAATTGAATCTGCTAAACCAAGGCCAGAAACAGAGGGGCTGTTGATAACCAGTCGCAGCACAAGTGCAGATTGTAGCCACAATTTCCATCATGTTGGTGACGGGCAAGGCCGTGAGAACCTGGGACTTTTTGTTACTTTTCCCCCAATGCATTACAACATTTCTTTGGATTCAGCAGGGCACTCTTTTCCACTGCTCCTGCCATTGGGGACTGTAGAAATGTATTATCCTTTGGGGACACCAGAGATGCTCATCCAAATCACAGATTTAGCAGAGCAGGTTAACACCCAGAGCCTGACTTGCATGACTGAGAATGTTCAACAGTCAGGGGAGGGCTTTGGGACTTAGAGCCTGAGCAATCCAAGATTGATGTTCCGTGCAAGCTTACCAGAGACTTTGCCAATTCCTGATACAGGACAAGAGGTCAACCTTGTGGGATCCCTACTAACAATGGGTTATGTTGCCCACAGGACTATAAACAGTGGGACGATTGTTCCTAGGGCAGACTGTTCCTCTGCCCTTACCCTTGGATGGTGAGCAGGTGACCGACCCTCTGCGTTCGACCTAGAAGCTGCTACCTAGCATGGTAGGGCTGGAAGAATTATCAGAGTCTATCCAAACAATGCACACAATAATTAGAAAGAACTCATGAGCAATTTGTTTTGTATACAAAATATGTATGAAAGAAATGGAAAAACAGAAATAAAATGTTACAGAACAGTTTGAGCAGTATGTAGTGAAAGTGGTGAATCAGAAATATAAAAGAAAACAATGATCCCAAGAGCTAAGTAAACTCAGGCATATAAAACTACAGAACAATGGGAGGACTTGGCTGAGTGGTTAGGTAAAAATGAAGAGTCAGAATTAGTTGAGTCGACAAATGAAGGGGGGCAAGCTGCTGCCCGACCCATAATGATGCAGGGACAGAAATAGGAGATGAGTCAGAAAAGGGGTGAGGGTGAAAAATCCAGAGTCTAGAGATCAAGAATATGCGGAGGTCAGACAACAGTATAAGAGGAGACAAGGTCTTGGAGAGCAGGAGAATTAACTGACATTGGCATAAAATACACACAACAAGGAGGGACTGTTAGCATGGGTGTTTTGCGAGTCTGGGATCTACCAGCGGATGATATTATGTTAACCAACTGGGAGGCAATAGGATTGGGGAGGGCAGCGAGAGATGACAGGGTACGCCTTTACATGAAACGTGCTTGAGACACCAATGTGAAATTCTCCCTATTACATTTGATCGGGGATTCTATTGCACACTGTGTAAACTTCCCCATTGTTTCCCTGATATCTCTGTACAGATGGAACATACTGTACCTCCTGGAGAGTGTTCTTGATCTGGCCAACTGTTGTGAAGGGTGTTTTCTTCACCAGCGAAATAATTCTTCGGTCATCCACCACAGTTGTTTTCCGTGGTTTTCCAGGTCTTTTGGTGTTGCTGAGCTCACCGGTGCGTTCTTTCTTTTTAAGTATGTTCCAAACAGTTGATTTGGCCACACCTAATGTTTTTGGTATCTTTCTGATGGGTTTGTTTTGTTTTTTCAGCCTAATGGTGGCTTGCTTCACTGATAGTGGCAGCTCTTTGGATCTCATATTGAGAGTTAACAGCAACAAATGCAAATAGCACACTTGAAATGAACACTGGAGCTTGTATCTGCTCTTTGTAAATGGGATAATGAGGGAATGACACACACCTGGCCATGGAACAGCTGAGCAGCCAATTGTCCCATTACTTTTGGTCCCTTAAAAAGTGGGAGGCACATATACAAACTGTTGTAATTCCTACACCGTTCACCTGATTTGGATGTAAATACCCTCAAATTAAAGCTGAAAGTCTGCAGTTAAAGCACATCTTGTTAGTTTCATTTCAAATCCATTGTAGTCGTGTATAGAGCCAAAAAGTTTAGAATTGTGTCAATGTCCCAATATTTATGGACCTGACTGTAGGAGTATGTGTGTCAAAGTCAACAATCAAGAGAAGAGCCTCAAAAACAGGAAGGCCAGATTAGAGTTTTCCAAACAACACCTAAAAAAGCCTTCACAGTTCTGGAACAACATCCTATGGACAGATGAGACTAAGATCAACTTGTACCAGAGTGATGGGAAGAGAAGAGTATGGAGACGGAAAGGAACTGCTCATGATCCAAAGCATACCACCTCATCAGTGAAGCATGGTGGTGGTAGTGTCATGGCGTGGGCATGTATGGCTGCCAATGGAACTGGTTCTCTTGTATTTATTGATGATGTGACTGCTGACAAAAGCAGCAGGATGAATTCTGAAGTGTTTCGGGCAATATTATCTGCTCACATTCATCCAAATGCTTCAGAACTCATTGGACGGCGCTTCACAGTGCAGATGGACAATGAACCGAAGCATACTGCAAAAGCAACCAAAGAGTTTTTTAAGGGAAAGAAGTGGAATGTTCTGCAATGGCCAAGTCAATCACCTGATCTGAATCCGATTGAGCATGCATTTCACTTGCTGAAGACAAAACTGAAGGGAAAATGCCGCAAGAACAAGCAAGAACTGAAGACAGTTGCAATAGAGGTCTGGCAGAGCATCACCAGGGATGAAACCCAGCGTTTGGTGATGTCTATGCGTTCCAGACTTCAGGCTGTAATTGACTGCAAAGGATTTGCAACTAAGTATTAAAAAGTGAAAGTTTGTTTTATGACTGTTAATCTGTCCCATTACTTTTGGTCCCTTAAAAAGTGGGAGGCACATATACAAACTGTTGTAATTCCTACACCGTTCACCTGATTTGGATGTAAATACCCTCAAATTAAAGCTGAAAGTCTGCAGTTAAAGCACATCCTGTTAGTTTCATTTCAAATCCATTGTGGTGGTGTATAGAGCCAAAAAGTTTAGAATTGTGTCGATGTCCCAATATTTATGGACCTGACTGTATGTGATATACACACACACACATGTACTGTATATACACACACACACACACACATTTTATATATAAATATATATTTGTGGTTGGGTCCCTCTCCTAATGATCGAGTGAGTCGAACCATTGCTCTCCGGCGATGGAATGCACTTGTGGATATTTGGGCCCAGGCAAACAAACTGAACATAAATTAGCGGTCGGGCCGAGTGATGTGAGGAGAGGAAGGAAGGCCATGAAAGCGTGATTGCATTGGAGTCTGGCAAAGGGCTTCAGTAGTATTAGGACTTGGGAGGACTTGGGAAAGTGTGATGGAAGTGAGCCTGAGAAGGCTGGTTTTGGGATTTATGGAAGGCGTGAACGAGGAAATGCCTATGAAGGCTGGTATGGGTCGTATTTTGACCAAACTAAAGGATATAGGACTTTTGAGCAAACTAAGGGATACGGGAATTGCAGTAAATATCTGCTCATGGATCGAGAGCTGGCTAAAAGACAGGAAGCAAAGGGTTGTTATACTCTGATTGGACTAATGTGGTAAATGGGGTTCCTCAAGGTTCAGTATTAGGTCCTCTCCTTTTTAACATATTTATTAATGACCTAGAAGTAGGACTCAATAGTAGTGTCATTTTTGCTGATAACACTAAGTTGTGCAAGGTAATTAAAACAGATGATGTACTTTCCCTACCAAGGAATTTGCATAAATTAGAGAAATGGGCGGCTAAATGGTAGATGAGATTTAATACAAATAAATGTAAGATTATGCATTTGGGTAGGAAAAATAAACATGCAATTTATAATCTTAATGGAGCAAATCTAGGGGTATCTGATATTGAAAGGGATTTGGGAGTACTTGTGGAAAACCACCTAGGTAGCAGTGCTCAATGCCAAGCAGCAGCTGCAAAGGCAAGTAAAATATTAGCATGTATTAAGAAGGTTATAGAAGCAAGGGAAGCAAATATAATTCTGTCATTACATAAATCTCTAGAATGCCCTCATTTGGAATATGGAGTACAATTTTGGGCACCACTTCATAAAAGGACATTTTAGAGCTGGAAAAAGTACAGAGAAGGGCAACAAAACTAATAAGGAGGATGGAGGGGCTAAGTTATGAAGAAAGACTAACCAAATTAAACTTATTTTCCCTAGACAAAAGGCGTCTATGTGGAGATATGATTACCCTATATAAATACATCCAGGGTCAATATAAGGCTTTGTCAAGTGAACTTTTTGTACCAAGCTATTTTTAACTGACAAGAGGACATCCCTTGAGTTTAGAGAAAAAAAGATTTCACCTTAAAGAAAGAAAATACTTCTTCACAGTGAGGGTGGTTAAACTGTGGAATGCTCTACCAAAGGAGGTGGTGACAGCGAATTTGATAGATAACTTTAAAAAGGGGTTAGATATATTTTTGAATAAAGAGGGCATTCAAGGTTATCCTAGATAACTAGCTAAGGAATATTGATCCAGGGAGAATTGTGATCGGCAGTCTCTGGGATCAGGAAGGAATTTTGCTTTTTTCCCCCCTTATGTGACAATTGGCACAGTTTCAATGCTTTTTTTTCTGTTTGCCTTCCTCTGGATCAATTAACAATTATTAACAAATAGTCCACATATTAAAAGGATCAGAAGAGATCTAAAAAGGTTTTTTGCAAGTGGATTTACCTTACAAGTAAAGGCTGATAAATTGCAGAGTGCACTAATTGTGCCCAGGTGAGAAGGCAGAAGTTAATATAAACAAGAGAAGGGGCGAACGTGTGAGCTTGCAAATTTTTTTAGTATCAAGTGCAATTCTAGTAAAAGTGTAGGAGTTTAAATAAAAGGAGGGACTTTAAAGAAAAGGGAGGGCAGATTTATCGTGCAAAGGAGGAGAACTTTTTACAAATATATTATTTTATATTCTTTATTTTTCCCACTGTAGACAATAATAATTATGAGTCAGTCCAGTGGCAACCTCACTCAGTGTACATCCTGTCATATGTAGGCAATACTGGAACAGATGATCCAGGGTCCATACCTCTGTGAGAGGTGTGAGCATGTTGCTTCTCTGGAAGCTCAAATTGGAGATCTGGAGCGGAGAATTGCAGCACTTAGTGAAAGGGGGTTGGTGCTCACTGAGCACAGTTTAGCTGGGCCTAGAATGGAGGGTGGAGCTGGGGACTAGTGAGAATGTCCAGGGAGGTAGCTGGGTTACAGTTACAAGGGGAAGCAGGGGGAACAGGAGGAGGCAGGCCAGTTCTGAGTTGGCAAACACCAACAGATTTGCCAGATTGAGTGAAACTTTTGGGGATGTCCATTCAGGAATGGCAATGCCAGATAGAGCTGTTCCCTATAACAGCCGGGAGAACAGCTCTACTGGAGGAGAGGGAGGGCAGAATAGGCAGAGCAACAGACAAGTTTTGGTTGTAGGGGACTCTATTATTAGGAAGGTAGACAGGGTGATTTGTCACCCAGATCCCAGCAATCGAACATTTTCCTGTCTCCCGGGTGCTCGGGTTCTACATGTTGTGGATCGGGTAGAGAAATTATTGGGAGGGGCTGGAAATGAACCGGTGGTCTTGGTACATTTTGGTACCAATGACAAAGTTAGTGGAAGATGGAGTGTCCTAAAGAATGATTTTAGAGAACTAGGTAATAAGCTGAAGGCAAGGACCTCCAAGGTAGTATTTTCTGAGATACTACCAGTGCCACATGCTGGCCCACAGAGGCAGAAGGAGCTTAAGGAGGTTAATGTGTGGCTAAAGAAGTGGTGCACTAAGGATGAGTTTGGGTTTTTAGAGCACTGGGCTTACTTCTCACTTTGGTACAATCTCTAGAGCAGGGATGGATTGCACCTTAATGATGAGGGAGCTTTTGTGTTAGGGGATAGGATGGTAGAAAGGCTGGAGGAGTTTTTAAACTGGTAGGTGGGGAGAGGGACTAGATATAAGTAATGGGGTAAAATGTGTAGAGGGTATAAGGGATGAATTAACAACTCATAGGGGAGATGGGGGGAGGAGTAGTATAGTCAATAGGGAGGTAGTACTAAGTAACTCAAGTACAGTGGCAGGCACTTCAGAACTACAGATTCATAACATAAGGTGTATGCTTGCTAATGCCAAAAGCTAGCCAGGAAAAATAGGAGAGTCAGAATTATTAGCAATTAATGAAAAATGGGATTTAATAGGCATTAACAAAACATGGTGGGATAAATCTCATGACTTGACTGTTAATCTGGATGGTTATAACATATTTAGGAAAGATAGAGGCAATTGTAAAAGAGGAGGAGGGATTTAAGCCTGAAGTAAAGCCTATAGTCAGAGAAGATATTTATGGTGGACCTAGTGATAAAGTTGAATGTTTGTGGGTAGAGTTAAATAGCGGAGCAGCAAATTCCAAAAGAATATTAGTAGGCGTATGCTATAAACCCCCAAATATAGCTGATAGGGAGGAAATACAATTATTGTTACAGATTGGAAATGCAGCTAAGCACGGGCAAGTTCTAATAATGGGAGATTTTAATTACCCTGAAATAAACTGAATAAATGAGACCAGCAGTTCAGCTAAGGGGAGCATGTTCTTGAGTACACTCATGGATCATTATCTGGCCCAGGTTATACAAGAGCCTACTAGAAATGAAGCTATCTTAGATTTAGTCATCACAAATAATATTGATATAATATCAAATGTTTGAATAGAGCAACCTTTGGGAAACTGTGATCACAACACAGTCTCTTTTTTCAACCTTAGTCACTATGTAACTATGTAACTTGATGGACTGACAGTCTTTATTAAACCTCAAATACTGTGTAACTATGTATGATAGCGTAGACGTCGTAAGTTTGCGAAAGATGGTATGTTTGTGTGGAAAGTGTGAATGAGGTGAGGTTGCGAGGCTGGTTCGGACTTATGGAATGGCAGGTGAGGGTTGCAATTTTAGCCAATTCAAGCAAAACCCACCCCGATTCAGGTAAAACCCACCCCGAAAAGGTACAGAAAAGTTGAAAAATCTAGTAGATTTGGGCCAAAATTTGCAAAGCAGACTTAATGCAGTCTAAAAAGCGTAGCCTTGGACATGGAAGCACGATGTGCTGTGGCCTACCGCTATGTATAGCTATTTATACGTATAAATCAATGTGTGTGAATTATGTGATATCAGTAATTATGTCTGTTGTTAATATATATTAGAGGCCAAAATATATAAAAACTTACAAAGCTCCTTCTCTGTCTCTCTTTCTCTCCAATGCTCAAAAACCCACCAACGCCTAGAACTGTGTGTTCACTTGCTCAGCTACAGCACAGTCAATGATTTACGGTTTTGGCGTCCTTTAAAACCCTTTCATGCAACGTTATTTGCGGATCCCAGTTTTCTATTGGCTGTACGCCTGTCAAACTACGTGCTTTTGAGTTTGGATCGTTACGGCCAATAGCGTCTCAGCCAAAACCTTAACAGTTTGCATGCACGGATAAGATTTACTGGCTTGTGTTTCTGGCCTGTAACTCGCGGCATGGTGGAATTTAATAGTCCTACAGCCTTCGTAGGCTTCCCAATGACGCAACGGGTTTTGTATTTAATGGGGCTGTTGGTTAGGATTATCTTTTCGGAAACAGTTGACAATGAAAGTTGAGCCAGTGAATTCAACTGGATCATCTTAGGAAGGTTGAGGGTTTCTATCTACCATCGGAGTTAACTTGGCTGAGTGTAACACTAGGGCAACTACCAAAACTGGGTAACGACCCAGTAATGGAAGATTAGATAGGTGATGGGTTTGTAACATCTCAGTTAACTTGGCTTAGTGAAATGTAATGATTAGAAGATCCAAGTAGATGGCACTGATTATTATCTTCATATAATAACCCACATCTTGTTAGAAAAAAAATGTTTGTATCAGGTGACTATAGAAGTAATGCCAATAGGCTCAGCTGGGCCATCTTGAGACCTGGAAATACTGGAAGACTAAATGGGTTGGGTGTTTTTTTTTAAATCTTTTTCAGCAAATAACTTGTTGAATGGTATATATTTATGTTGAGTAAATAGAGGGCCCTCATGGCATGCCTTGACTTTATTGCACAAAAAATATTTTTTATTAGAGGAATATGGTGGCATGTGTTGACCATCAAACTTAAGCTGACAAATCATCAACTGGGCTGTCACCAATTTTGGTCAACCAATAACAGAGGATTTGATGACCAGTATTTTGAACGCCCAAGACAAGATTTAATGTGCCGTGATTGGTCTTATAGAAATGTCTTGGCATCGATTGACCAATGGGGTTACTTGAATATTGGACACTAGGAGTTTTATACTGGGCCGATGACCAGTATCACATCCGCTGACTAGTATTAGCTTGATGCTGGTTGACCAAAGTTCTTATCTACTATTTGACAATCATAGTTCATCCAATGGTTTGTCTTAATGTTGGACAACAAACAAAAACTGAGAGATTTATACAGGGCCGATGAGCAATACACATCAGTAGAGGGGATAGGGCTGAAAAACTGCAGAATCTCCTTTATGTAACCCAAATAATATGGGTGATGAGGGAGCCTGAAGCAATGGATAAAGGTTCTTCTGGTGTTTATTGTTTTTTGTGGGTGTCGCGATCAACTCCCACTAATATCCGTATATAGGTGACGGGGTGTTGGAAGAACACTGTGTATTTGCCAACTGGATGACGGCATGTATGGAAGGTTTTGTTACTCCTCTATGTAAAGTAGTCATCCACAAATAAGAAATTCAATGAGATGGGACTTTTGATGAGAGACAAATATATTTTTATTGCTAGAAAACCATAGATAAGATACAGGATATCCACCGTATCGGTTAGCGACTATGTGCAATGTGGACCGTATAATGAAAAAACATAAGACGATCTAAAAAAATGTATTGAAGTTGAATGCTATCAGATTCGATATTCGTGATAGCAATGATAATTGGAAGGTGTAAGTACACAACAAACGCGTTTCGCCAGCTTCCTTAGTGATAGTGTTAGTGTTGCCCTTTTGGGACAAATATACCAATTACTAAAATTTGTCTATGTTAGTTTTACAGGGTATACAAAATAAGACCATTTATGTTTTGGTCCCGGTGGTCTTTCTGTTGTTGCCACCTTTAGATGTTTGTGTATAATTGTGTTGAATAGTGTACTATATCTGGCCCTTTACAATCTGGGAACAACTTGTACTTTTGTGTGGGCTTCTAGAAGCCATGCGTATAATGTAATGGACTGTTTAATAGGGATGTTGGGCATAGTGGTATAGTGCTTGTACTACACAGGTAGTGGGCAAGTGTGGTTGGCCTCTTTATGGTGCAATACCATATTGCCCCTGGGTTAGAAAACTGTGAGTGGGGAATAATGGTTCCGACGCCTGTGATGTACATTAGTATGCGTGAAATTGGGCACTAGAAAGTCTGGTATGGCATATTTGGAAAAAATAATAATCATATTAATCTAAATGCTGAACCAGAACACAAGGTGGGTTAAGAATGGGCAATCATAACAAAATACTTGCATAAAACCCAAATATAACCATGCAATGAACAATAATATAGCCATGCAGTAAAAGCAAAAAAAAACAATAATAGCAATAGTCACAATTTCCCTACTATGATGCTTCGGGTCCAATTTTGGGCACTGATGTGAACAGAGCCCAAAAGCAGCTGATCACCATCTACACCAAGGAAAGCGGATAGTCTTTCAGTTTCTGAAGCAAAGAGTCTGCACACTGTTGATATTTTGTTTGACTTCCGTAACCAGGAAGGAGGGAACACCGGTGGACCCTACACAAGGTCCAACAGTGGAGTCTGTACCTCCAGACTGCCACACCTACCTTGCGCTACACCTAAGTTGGGGTCATCAACCCAACATCACTATCCACATCAGTAAAGGGCAACAGCTGCGGTGATGGGGCCAGTCTTAGCTTGTTATTAGTTGACCATCAGTGGTTGAATGGTTCTTTAGTTGACCAGCAGTGGTTGAATGGGACCAGTCTTAGATTGTTGATGACCATCAGTGGTTGAATGTTAGTTGACCATCAGTGGTTGAATGTTAATTGACCATCAGTGGTTGAACGGTTTTCAGACCGAGATACCTCAATGGATATTTCTGGCTAGAGTCTGTGCTCTTTTGAAGAGTCGTACAAGACTGTCTAAAATGTCAGGGGGATTTACAAGAAGTTGATTTGCCTGCTCAAGACAGTATCCACCATAGGGGACCTATCAAGCTTAAAAAGGTCTCCAGAGAAATCAATAGGAAAAAAGGACACAAAACAAAAATAAGTATCCCTGACCCTAACCAATTCTGCTAAAAAGCACCTTGATCAAGTTGCATCAAGTAGTGACTTTAATTAAAGAAATACGTATTGTCAGCCAATCTAATATTCCAGTTTTTGGCAGATGATCCATTGCTAAAATAAAGAGGTCGGAGGAGGGGAAGAGGAGGGCTTACTGAGTATGTCTCTGATTTTTTTATATTGTATAATATAAATTATATATACACTGCCCCCTCCAACCAGGTAAAGAGACTTTGTGGAATAACATGGGACCTCATAGCTCAAATTATTAGTTATAGGCCTCTGCTGATTCTCTCTATGTCCTCTGATATTTCAATCTTACATAGTTACATAGTAAATGAGGAGGAAAAAATACTTTTAGTCCATCAAGTTCAACCTTTTTAAATTTCCTCTGATCTGCAATATGCAGATTAATTGTTAATTGATCAAGAGGAAGGAATAGAGAAAAAAACCCAAGTGAAAAAAAATTCCTTTCCGACCCCAGATACTAGCGATCGGATTCCTCCTGGATCAATACTCCCTCTCTAATTATCCAGGATAACTAGGAGTGCCCTTTTTATTTAAAAATATATCCAATCACTTTTTAAAGTTATCTATGGAATCTGCTGTCACCACCTCCATTGGTAAAGAATTCCACAGATTAACCACCCTTACTGGGAAGAACCCTTTTCTTTCTTTAAGGTAGAATCTTTTTACTTCTTATCTCCAAGGATGTCCTTGTGTCAGTTGAAAACCTATTGGCACAAGAAGCTCCCTTTATACTGACCCTGGATGTATTTATATAGGGTAATCATATCCCCTCTTAGATGCCTTTTTTCTAGAGAAAATACGTTTAATTTGGTTAGTCTTTCTTCATAACTTAGCCCCTCCATTCCCATTATTCATTTTTGTTGCCCTAGTCTCTACTTTTTCCAGCTGTAAAATGTCCTTTTTATGTAGTGGTGCCCAAAATTGTACTCCATATTCCAATCGAGGGCTTACTAGGTATTTGTATAGTGGCAGAATTATATTTGCTTCCCTGGCTTCTATACCCTTTTTAATACATGCTAATATTTTACTTGCCTTTGCAGATGCTGCTTGGCATTGCACACTGTTTCCTAGGTGGTTTCGAGACACAGGGGAGGGGAGAAGGGGAAGAGACCCGGAGGAGTGAGACAAAGGGGAGGGAAGAGTGGGAAGAGACACAGGGGAGGGGAGAAGGGGAAGACACACGGTGGAGGGGTGAGGGAGAAAGATACACAGGGGAGGAGAGGAGAAAGAGACACGGGAGAGGTAAGAAGGAGAAAGACACAGGGGAGGGGAGAGGGAGAAAGAGACACAGGGGAGGGAAGGGGGCAGGAGACACAGGGGAGGGAAGGGGGGAAAGAGACACAGGGAGGGAAGGGGGGAAAGAGACACAGGGGAGGGAAGGGGGGAAGAGACACAGGAGGGAAGAGGGGGAAGAGACACAGGAGGGAAGAGGGGGAAGAGACACAGGAGGGAAGAGACACGGGAGGGAAGAGGCAGAAAGAGACACAGGGAAGGAGAAAGAGACACTGGGGAGGGGAGAAAGAGACACAGGGGAGGGGAGAAAGAGACACATGGGAGGGGAGAAAGAGACACAGGGGAGGGGAGAGGGAGAAAGAGACACAGGGGAGGGAATGGGGGAAAGAGACACACAGGAGGGAGGGAAGGGGGAAAGAGATACACAGGAGGGAGGGAAGGGGGGATGAGACACAGGGGAGGGAAGGGGGGAAAGAGACACAGGGGAGGGAAGAGGGAAAGAGACACAGGGGAGGGAAGGGGGAAAGCAAAACAGGGGAGGGAAGGGGAAAGCGACACAGGGGAGGGAAGAGGGAAAGAGACACAGGTGGGAAGAGACACAGGGGAGGGTGGGAAAGAGACACAGCGGAGGGGGAAGAGACACATGTGAGGGGGAAGAGACACATGTGAGGGGGAAGAGACACAGGGGATGGAAGGGGGAAGAGACACAAGGGAGGGTGGGAAAGACACAGAGGAGAGGGTAAGAGACACACAGGAGGGGAGATGGAGATAGAGACACAGGGGAGGGGAGAGGGCAAAAGAGACACAGGGGAGGGAAGGGGGGTGAGACACAGGGGAGGGAAGGGGGAAGAGACACAGGGGAGGGAAGGGGAGAGACACACAGGGGAGGGTAGGAGACATAGGGGAGGGGAGGAAGACACAGGGGAGGGAAGAAGGGTACGAGACATAGGGGAGGCGAGAAGGGGAAGAGACACAGGGGAGGGGAGAGGGAGAAAGAGACACATGGGAGGGGAGAAAGAGACACAGGGGAGGGAAGGGACACGGGGGGACACAGGGGAGACACAAGGGAGGGTGGGGAAGAGACATGGGGAGAGGGGAAGAGACACAGGGAGAGGGGAAGAGACACAGGGAGAGGGAAAGAGACACAGGGAGAGGGAAAGAGACACAGGGAGAGGGAAAGAGACACAGGGAGAGGGAAAGAGATACATGGGAGGTGAGAGGGAGAAAAAGACATAAGGGAGGGGAGATGAAGAAAGAGACACATGGGAGGGGAGAGGGAGAAAGAGACACAGGGAAGGGAAGGGGGAACACAGGGGAGGGAAGGGGGGGAGAGACATGGGGGGGAAGAGACACAATATTTATACTTACATATATAATATATGAGCCAGAAGTGTGTGTGTATATACAGTATATATATATATATATATATATATATATATATATACTGTATATACATATACACATACATACACAGACACATGTACATATATATTTATACACACACGTATATATACATAAACACACATACATATAGATACGCACACCAACATACATACACACACATACATATTTACACATTTTATATATATATATATATATATATATATATATATATATATATATATATATATAATCAATAAATAGTACATCTGTGTTCACATTTGAATGTCTAAAACAAGTTTAAAAACCTGCTTCCAGCTAAGTATTCCGAGAAAAACAGTTATTACACTGCATTCTGGGAAGCTGAGCTGAGACATGCAAATGTGCCCACAAATGCCTCGCTCTTCAATCCATAGCCATAATCAAACATGGCTTCCTTTAAGCTTATGCCTGCTGTATTACACAGCTTTGATGCAAAGCCAAGGTTGGATTAAACACAAGCTGAGTATCCTATCCATGTGCAGCTGTTTCAAGCTTACTGGCTATCATCAGCATGGAGCGGGATCTCAGCTTGTGTTCTGGACTTTATGAGTAGGTAGTTCACCACAATAATCATTTATAATATGGTGGGCAAAAGAGCAATAGAAGCCCTCCACCGTACAGTAAATAAATAGTACATAGTTGTCAGTGTATGTAACATTTGCAATGTTGGACACGCATTTGCATCCTTCGCGAAGCGAGGTGAGCAGTTAGGCCCACGTGACCAACACCCGACAGGGGCTGAAATGAGCGCCGAAGGCGCTCATTGCAGGGCTTGAGACGAGCGCCTCATTGCGAGTTCCCAGGGCTTATATCACCGCCACTACCTAGTTTCTGCCAGTGCAGGACTTGCGATGAGCGCCTCCCGCTCATGGCCTCCCTAGGACTTGCATCACCCACCCCAGTACCTGGATGCGACACTGAGCACCTGCCACTCTCTCCCCTGGCTGTGTCCGACCGGCATTTGCTAATGAGCATCACATCATTAGCATATGCCGGTCAGTCACAGCCAGAAGACGCACGCACAACATACGCCCACCTGCACAGGAGAGGGAGAGCAGAGCAAAGAAACACAGGGGAGGGAGTAAAGGGGGAAAATGACAGGGGAGGGAGAGGGGGAAAGACACAGAGGAGGGGGAAAAGGAGACACAAGGGAGGGAGAGGAGGGGGAAGGAGACACAAGGGAGGGAGAGGAGGGGGAAAAGGAGACACAAGGGAGAGAGAGGAGGGGGGAATGAAACATAAGGGAGAGAAAGCAGGGGGGAAACGAGACACAAGGGAGAGCGAGGGGGGGAAATGAGATACAGGAGAGGAGGGAGGGAATGAGACACAAGGGAGGGAGATGAGGGGGAAAAGCAGACACAAGGGAGGAGATAGAAGGGGGGAAGGAGACACAAGGGAGAGAGAGGAGGGGAAATGCAACACAAGGGAGAGAGAGGAGGGGGGAAAGGAAACACAAGAGAGGGAGAGGAGGTGGAAAACAGACACAAGGGAGGGAGAGGGGAGGGATGAGACAGAAGGGAGGGAGGGGGATGAGACAGAAGGGAGGGAGGGAGGAAAGGAGACACAAGGCAGGGAGAGGAGGAGGGAAAGGAGACACAAGGGAGGGTGAGGAGGAGGTAAATGAGACACAAAAGAGGGAGTGGAGGGGGAAAAGAGACACAAGGGTGGGAGAGGAGGGGGGAAAGGAGACACAAGGGAGGGAGATGAAGGGGGGAAATGAGACACAAGGGAGGGAGAGGAAGGGGGAAAGGAGACACAAGGGAGGGAGAAGAGGGGGGAAAGGAGACACAAGGAAGAGAGGGGGTGAGACAGAAGGGAGAGAGAGGGGGGATGAGACACAAGGGAGGGAGAAGGGGGGATGAGACACAAGGGAGGGAGAAGGGGGTGAGACACAAGGGAGGGAGAGGAGTAAGGAAAGGAGACAAAAGGAAGGAAGAGGAGACACAAGGGAGGGAGAGGAGGGGGTACAGGAGACACAAGGGAGGAAGTTGACAGGAGGAGAGACTTTCAATGAGCGTCAAAGGCACTCATCGCAAGGCTCACGATGATCGCCAAAGGTGCTCACATGGGTGGCAAACAGCATTGCCAGGCTTAAAATGTTATTCCCGTCACTGTTGACGGACAAATAGCTAGTATATATTATATATATATTTATATTTAAATATATATATATATATACACACACACACAAATACATTAATACACATATATACATGCATACATATATACACACATATACATAAACACACACATACATACTGTATATACTCACATACATACATACACAGACACATGTACATACATACATACACACACATACATACTGTATATACATATACTCACATATATACATACACAGACACATGTACATACATACATACACACACACATACATTTACACAAATACATATACACACACACACAGGTCATATGCAAAGTTATATTGCACATTATACAATCGTTAACTTCCAACATGCTGATTCCTGTGTGCGTTGGCAGCCTCTCTGTCTCTCCTGACCCTGTTACTACAGGCAGGAAGGACCTCCATTTCTCTACTGCCATTCGTAGCTGTTTAGCACCAGAAGCAGAGCCCCGGTCACTTCCTTCCTGCGCTCCTCCTCCTTCCTCCACAGTCTCCGCATGGGGAAGCCGAGCTGAACTTGATGTGAGCTGTCACAGCACTTCTCCAAGTCCTGCTCTGCAGCACAAGGACCGGCCGAACAGAGGCTGTGGCCCAGGGTTGGGGACCCCTGCTCTAACTGACTTCTTTCTGTTTCTCTCCCTCTCTCTCTCAAGAAGACAAGAAGGTTAATTTGTCAAAAAATCTTTTACAAATTATTAAGTGGTCCATATGCACCATCTGGTGGCCATTTGAGAAGCTGCATCTTCTCCTTAAAGTGACGCAGAAAATAATTATTCTAATAATATAAAATATTATTTAAAAATGTAACAATAATATAAAATATCATATAAAATATTTAAAAAAAAAATATAAAACAATCATGTAAAATAAACATGGAAGTAATTGATCACAACATCCCATTTGTAGTACATAAGACATTTATTGCCTAACAGTTGCACTTACTTAAAGGCATGTTATATTCTCTAAGTAGCTGCGATGATTGTAAATATATTTGGAATTTAACTAATATTCTCTGATGACCGGTCCTTAGGGATCTGTGTAATAACATGATAGAGGATGAGGTAATCAAAAGGGTCGGAGCATTACATGTAAATAGTTGGCGGGAAGTAGAAAACGTAAATGCTCCTTTGAGAAATCTTCATCATTATGCTGAGAAATATGCATCAGGTACATGTCAGTTGTTAAATCTTACTGGATTGCTTTAGATGATGGTGGAGGGGACCACAAGGTAAACAAGAGGGCTGGTAGCTATATGCCCAACATTTACCTTCTGATCAACCACAATGGCAAATAACTTACTTAAGAAGATAAGATGCTGTAAGGATTGGTGTTTATGTGTGATTCCTTCACTATAATCACGACTTGAAAAATCGTATGCCCGCGCATACGATTTTTCAAGTCGTGATTATAGTGAAGGAATCACTTAAAGAACACCTTTTTTGTGGATATGATACATTAGCCACAAACTACATTGTTTTAAAAAAACAAATTTTATTATTATATTAAAATAGTCTTTAAAAATCGTTCGCTTAAAAATTGAGTAAAATTATACTTAGTTATTGGTGTTACTTCCTGGATTTTCTTATTATTTAAACCTTTTATTTTACTTTGCCACTTATAATACATTTCACTTTTACTTACTGCTTATTTTTGATATCTCTTGTGGGGTTTTATTAAATAAATTGATTCTTTTTTGTGTAGAACCAATTAAGTGTATTTGATTATTGGTGCATTATTTTGCAATGCTAAAGTTCTCAAAATGCGTGAAAGAAAACGTTCACAATATTACGTGATTAAAATGTTTTTAACAAATATTGTTCAAATCGTCTCTGTATTTTCTATTGTTGTGACAGAGTGTGTGTCTGGTTCTTAATAAAGTGCTGTAGTGACTGATCTACTATCCAATTCCTTGGTGTTTATTGAATTTCACCTGGTTTCTTGATATTATTATTTCATATATTTGAAAAAAAGGCTTCTTGTAAATATATTATCTTTTTGATAGACTGTTTCATAATTATTCAGTCCACTTGTTCTTCTCCAGCTTTATCCTTTTTGCAAATTATCACTTCTAATATAATTAAAATATAGCCTTTATGCATACTGAGAAATTACCTTGTGGGTCTGTTTTAACAGCTCCACTACTATGACCATGAATGACTTGTTTTTCTTTAAGACTAAAGTTTACCTTGTGGGTCTGTATGCTTTTACAGCTCCACTACTGTGACCATTTGATAGCTCTATTTTTAAAATAGACCAAGGATATAAGTGCTATGTGCACACTTAAAACTAAAGTGCTAGAGACAGAAATTCTCCTTTAAGTTCAGATCGCTATTGGAGTACTTTTATTTGCCCTTATTTTTTACATATTTCTTATTAACTACTGCTAGCACAAGTAAGTTATACAGCTCTGGCATCTTCCACGCTGAAACAGAGACTGGCACAGCGTCTGACGCAAAATGACGTCACAATGCTCCGACGCACGTTTCTGTGAGATCCTACGTCTCACTCATCAGGGGGCATTCTTACTATGTCCTTTGGAAGGCTTTATAGTGTATGGGCTAATTCAGTTAACCCTTAGTGTGTCTGCATTAATATTGGTTAAAGGACTACGGTAATTCTATCTTAATGTAATATATTCACAATGATTGAGATTGCATTACTTGACTTCTACTGATATTCTGATTCATTACAGTATATTTGAAAGTAAAAATACTTTCATTAAGGGCAACTTACTGATTTTAGCATGTTTATTAATTTAATTGTTTGATATTATCTATGACATATTTGTTTTTATTGTAAGTCAAATGGGATATAACATTTATTACTATTAGATCATACATCATTTATATGAATTATATTAACATACTTTATAATATTATTAGGCCCTTAGGTTAATTCATATAATTAGAATTCTGTAATTAGATATATGTTATACATAGTTCATAAGTCATAGGTTTAGTCTTTTATTATATTTTATTATAATGTATTAGAACTTAAGAAACCATAAACTTTGACATATTACATTTCAAAATAATGGAACAATAAATAAAGGAGATGGAGAGCTCCTTTCTTCTTTAATATGGAGCCTTCTAAGAAATTTTATTAAATAAATATTTTTAAGTTATACTTATTTTACCATTTTATCTTTCATCCTTCTCTTCTTTCTTTCTTTCATTTTTATCTTTCCATGTTGTTGTATTTTGCCCATTTAATAATTAATTATTTAAACAGTTCATTTAATAAATGGCGTGAACATAAATTCTTCGTTAAGTCCTCATGGACTTTTTGTACCAATGTTATGGATTGGGATCCGTACAAAATTCATAACTGTATTCGTGCACCTACTTATATATCTTATCTTTGCAGTATTATCGTATAACCAAAGTTTTATTAATAATGCTGAATCATTGGGAACTCTAAGATGGAGAATTCACTACTTCCGCATACAAGATGCCGGTGGCACTATTTCCGATCTAACAAGGATGACGACAGCTACCACACCTTGGACACTAGAAGGAGAGCGCCATCTTTCCTTTTTCTCAACTTCTGAACCAATGGGAAGATAGACTCATCCCTTGTGGGATGAGACCTGAAGACTCCCTAAACTCCTGACCCAATACCTGTCCAAGATCCTGTAAAAGCGGACATCTCAGAACCAATGAAGTGCTGAATTAAACCTGATGTTTTGCTTAGTTGTAACTTTTATCTGATTATTAAAAACTATATAAATGACGACTGACGTAATAAAATTAGGCGAGAGAAAGCTCTATACCAGAACTCTGTGTAGGTGTATTATTTCTCTAAGGTGTGCACACTATATGTATATTGGTAATTTGGCCAGGGACAGATATCTCTGAGGAATACTTTTGTTCCCCAAAACAACAAGCCAAACAATCAATTTTGCTTCTTTGCATAACAATTTATGGTCAATATCACCTCCACGTATGGACGGGGGGAAATGATCTATACCAACAAAGCCAAGACATTTATGATTATTATTATGTTCTTTTCGGACATGTTTGGCTATTGAAGTGTCAGCATTATTTAAAACATAATTAATATGCTCCAACACTCTTCTTTTGAATTGCCTGCTAGTTTTCCTATGTTTTTTTTATTACAAGAACAAACAATCTGGTAGATCACCCCTTCAGTTTGACAGTTTATCCTATGTTGTATAGTTAATGTTTTTTCTCAGAAGCATTGGTAAACGTTTTTGTGGTTAACGGTTGGTTACTGGCCTTGTATTTTCCACCTGGTTTGCAGCCTTGTTGATTTTTCTCCAGACAGTTTGTTCTGTGTGATTTCTCACAATGGCTATGGACAAGAATATCTTTTAAGTTTTTTGCTCTTTTTTTTAATAGCCTCTCTGTAAAAATCTTGCCTGTAACTCTTTAGCTTGCATGATAAAGTCTGTTTTATCACTGCAATTCCTTCTTAATCTAAGGTATTGTCCTTCTGGAATTACACGTTTGGTCATCTAGAAGCAAGGCCACCCAATTACCCAGAAGGATGAAGATGGAACACCTTGTATCAACCCTGCACAGTTTGGGCTACCCTGGAATGGGTGCTATTATAGGCACTAAACCTCCTTCCTGATGTCAGAAATAGAAAGCAAGCGAGCACAAGGAGCAGCACGTCTGACCCAGAAGCATGGCGACCCAAAAAACTAGAAGGATGAAGATGGATCACCTTGTATCAGCCCTGCACAGTTTGGGCCACCCTTACCCAGATGGATGAAGATGAATCATCTTGTATCAACCCTGCACAGTTTGGGCCACCCTGGAATGGGTGCTATCATAGGCACTAAACCTCCTTCCTGATGTCAGAAATAGAAAGCAAGTGAGCACAAGGAACAGCACGACTGACCCAGAATCATGGCCACTCAATTACCCAGAAGGATGAAGATGTATCACATTGTATCAGCCCTGCACAGTTTGGAGCCACAAGGAGCAGGTGATCTGTCACGGGAGAGCCTGGGGAACGCGGGTGCCCTCTGGTTGGCTTATCTGGCAAGGCTGGTGTCAGCGGGGCCAGGGAGTGGCTGGAAGGTGTGGTGTAGCCTGTGGCTGCAATCAGTTCCCTTTTCTCCTGGGTCCCAGGCCTATGCAGGGTTGATACAAGGCAATACATCATCATACTTCTTAGGCGGCCACTGGCTGTGGGAGTGTTCACATAGATACGTGCCTGTGCCGTTTGTACATGGTGACACTCCGGGTGGCGCTGTCGTCGTCGATGCTATCAAATTTCCTCTTGATGGTGACTTTTCTTGCAGTTGGAGGTGCTGTGGCGCTGTTGCCTTCGATGCTACCAAATGTTCTCTTGATGGTGACTCTTCTTGCAGTTGCAGGTGCCGTGGTGCTAATCACTCTCCTGTCATGTGGCTCCAACACAGCCACCACAGATCTCTCCGGTTTGTCCAGGCTTTGCGTGAATCTGATTTTAAAATTGGAGAGTATGACAGGGGTGCTGGCATGAGTTTTACTGGCTAGGCCACAGACTGGGGTGTCGTCGTAGAGCTTGGGTTCAGTACTAGTGGCTTTGGCCTTGATAGCAGGCATTGAGGGCTCCTTCTTTTTAGGACTCCAGCATACGGCAACACCTCTGCATCATTTTCTTCCATCTTCTCGCAAACTGCTACCATGCGGCTAAACACTCCACGTGACTGTGGAAAAACAAACAAACAAAGGTTTTACTTTTTATTGATTTCTATCCCTAACTCCTTCACTTTGCCTTCTAACCAAGGCCCCTCCTCCATCTTCTGACCTGGGCCCCTGGTTCATTAACTCCACCTTCTAGCTTGAGCCCCTCTTCACTCAGCCTTCTAACCTAGGCCTGGGTTTCATTCCTCCTCCTTCTAACCTAGTATCAGACCCCATTCCTCCTCCTTCTAACCTAGGCCCGGGACATAGTTACATAGTAATTGAGGTTGAAAACAGACTTTTAGTGCATAAAGTTCAACCTTGGTGCCTTCACTCCACCTTCTGGCCTAGACCCTGGTCTCGTCACTCAGCCTTCTAACCTAGGCTTGGGCTTCATTCCTCCTCCTTCTAACCTAGGCCAAGCTCATAGTTACATAGTTGCATAGTAATTGAGGTTGAAAAAAGACTTTTAGTACATCAAGTTCAACCTTTTATAGATCTCTTCTGATCTGTAATATGCAGATTATTGTTAGTTGTTAATTGATTCAAAGGAAAGCGGAAAAAAAAACATTGAAGCACTGCCTCAATTGTCTCAAATGGGGAAAGAAAAATATATAATATATATAATAAAGGTTGGGTCAGGAGAGTCCCCCTGGTGCCTGAACAATATCCTCTTTGACAATTTCGGTGGTTTGTTACATGTACAGTTTTGCATATGGTTGGCAAGTTTATTAAATGGAGGGCAGGACGGTAGTTAACATTGAACAACACAGACATTTTTTCTTTCACCTTGACCCCAAGATATTTAATAATTTCTTTGGCCACACAAACTTATGTGTGTTTTTCAGTGTTCCTACTTCAGTCTAGGGAATACCAACAATTATTGCTTCTGTCTTTTCTCAGTATATCTGTAGCCGGATATTAAGCTAAAATCCCTGAAACTAGACATTAAGGCAGTAATTGAAGTTTCGAGTTTTGTCAAGGTGCATAGAAGATCATCCGCAAATAGGGAACATTTAAGGTGCTGAAGTCCCACCTTAAGGCCAGATACTTCTGAGTTAAACCTTATGGCTTGGGCTAGAGGTTCTATGGCCAGCACAAATAGTAAAGGGGATAAAGGGCAACCCTGCCTGGTTTCTCTTTGAATACTGATGCTAGTGTTATTTGTCCCCGGTATTTTAGGATTAGCCCCTGGAAGATGGTAGTAAGATCTCAGTTCATTATGAGAGGATATTATCTAGTTTCAGTCTATGATTATCTATTTGTTGGTGGATTTGGGGTGTGGGAATTTGTTGATTTTGATGTTCTAGTTTGCTTAATGCATCCAAAAAGTCATTTTCCATTTGTTTACGCTGTTTCTTGTGGGCTGCTGCTAATTTTATACATGTGCCCCTAATAAAAGCTTTGTGGGCTGCCCAGATCGACCCAGTTTCTAAATCTATGAAGCAGTTGGTTTCAAAGTACAAATTTAAGTATTTGGTAAACTGATCAAGGAACAAGGCGTTTGTGAGGAGGAGCTCATTTAGCTTCCAAGAGTATGGTAGTATGAAGTGTTTAAATTTGAGCCCAGGTCCAAGTTCAATATAACAGCTGCATGATCTGACCATGGACAGGCATAGATTTTAGCTCCACTAAAATTATCAAAGAGGGTTAAACTAATTAGTATGGTGTCAATGCGTAAGTGTGACCCATGGCTATGGGAGTAATAAGTGAACTCTTTCTTTCTAGGATGATGCCTCCTCCAAGTGTTTATCAGGCCTAGGTTATAAAGCGATTTGGATATCTGGATTAATGTGTTTGAAAAGTGTCCATTAGTTAAACAGTTTGACAAATTTTAGATTGAAGGCTAAATTAAAATCCCCTTCTATGATTAATTTCCCCTGAGCTTAGGATTCGAGAGTTTTTAGAATTTTAAGTAAGGTTTTATGCAGGGAGGTGGCAGGTGCAAATATAGAGACTAATGTTATCTTAATGTCTAAGACTGTTCCATTCAAGATTAGATAGTGACCTTCCTTGACAATCTTTTTGGATTGATAATTGAAAGGGAAAATTTTGATGAATAAGAATTGATGTTCCTGCTCTTTTAGTAGATTGTGACGCAGAATAGAATGAAGTATAGTTTTTATGTAGGTATGTGGGGACTTTGTTATGTGAGAAATGCATTTCCTGAAGGAATAGGATGGAGGGTTTAACGCCTTGTCTTGGTGGGGTGAGGAGGTTGGAGGGAGGCCAGACCACCAGCTTAGGTCCTCTGGAAACCCACAGAGGTTTGGTTGAAGGATATAGCTCACCAGAGGGAAGAGAAGGGAAAAGAAAAACAAAAAATAGTTATGATTTATTATTTAGCACATGTAAACAATTCAATAAACAAAACCCCCAAAGCCATACAACTACGCTGGCATTTTCGGGGAGGATGAAAAGATAAGCCATTCCTTCTAAGGGATCGGTGGAGAGTAGATACCCCTTGACCAAAATTACAATTATTCATGTATGTTAAATATAATCAACGGTTTAACTAACATGTAAGATTCTATGTCTAAGTTGGTAAAACATTAGCACTCTTTAGTTTAAGTCTAGAAAAGCAAGCATAAGAAAAAGAAGTTGTAATGTATCAATAAGGCTACTTTCTGCCAATATCTGCATTGGTACCGGTACAGTCTCAAGTGGGGTCTGAGTGGGTCACAGGGCCTTGATCAGGAGAAGGCATTGACTTGGAGTTCAATGTAGCGCTATCCCTGAAGATGAAGGATTTTCTTATCCGATTGCTGTGGGAGATTTCTGTCCATTGCCTGGTTGGATAATTTGTGTTGTACTGTTCCCTATTCCCTTCAGGTTTGACCTCTGTCATTAAGTTTAGACGTTTAAGGATAGTCTGGCATTCCTCCAAAGAGTGGGCTGAGTATGGCTTGCCATTGAGCTGAAACAGGAGAGGAAATGGGAAGTTCCATCTGTATTGGATCTTGTGTCTAATCAAGATTTCCAAGACATGCTTCATCTCTCTGTGCTAGACAGCATAATAAGATATAGATTTACAAAAATTAAAGGCGGAGAGTTGTCCGGGCCTTTGATAGATTGTTTTTTCCTGGAGGCCACCAGTATTTGATCTCTGGATGTTGGATGGTTTTGTCTGTGGCATCTAATAATGACATCTTTGGGGACGTCTTGATTCCTTGTCGCCCCCAGTGCTCTGTGAGCCCTTTCCTTGTTGCCCCCAGTGCTCTGTGAGCCCTCTCCATTTCCCAGACAGACTCGGGTGTATCAGGTATGAGGCTGCTGATCATGGCTTTCAGATACTGTGTGAGGACCTGCACTGATCTTGGTATACCTCTGATTCTTACATTTCTAGATCCTTAATTTTGTCTTCAAGGGCAGAAGTTCGAGTGGAGTTCTAAAATATCTCAGATATTTCCCTCTCCTGTGCTTCCACAATTTGATCTGTGGTCTCCTTCAGAAGTTGAGTTCTTTGACCCAGTTCGCTAATGTCCTTTTTGAGGGCGTCAACTGTTTTTGCCAGTGGACCAGAAGCATTTCCTCAATCTTTCCATGGATCTGTCTGAGAGGTACATGTTTTTTTGCGAGGGTGTGGGATTACCCCCTTTGTCGGAGTTGACACAGTCTCTTGGCACATTTCCGGAGGTCTAAAATGAATAGCAATTCGCTTAGATTGTAAGCCTCCTTTTCTCCATTCTAGATTGGTCTAGAGGGGTTGCACAGGAGGGATTTTATAGGCAAAGTCACAGTGAAGAAGGGAAGAGGTGAACCGGAACCTTGAATCTGATTAACAGATTGTATCTGTTCATTCTGTTGACAGTAGGAGATAAAACCATTGAGAAAGCGGTCAGATTGGGGAATCCCCTCTAAATCTTCTTTAATCCATTCTAGGCATCCTTTTTGGTCACAGTTGTTGAGGCGACCATTAATAGACCTAGAAAAAGGTTGCTACATGTGAGTTCAGGCTCTGGGTATGATGAAATGGGTTTAAATTTCTTGTGCAGGAAGAGTCTCTGTGTTGACTGAAACAGCAGGGATTAACATAGGTGTGAGAGCCCGCAAAGGTGCCAAATGTGGGAGGTCACTGCAGTCGTTGAAAAGTCAGAGATCAGTAGCAATTGTCTTACTTGAATCACCCTAGTAAGGGAGTGATTAATACCTGATAGTAGAGGATGTTGTTATATGCAAAATATGTTTTGTTGGTCAGGTTTTGAAGAATCAAGAGCATTCCAACTTAATGTATTTGTTGATTTTGTTGAAGAAGTGGACCTAGCCACTTCTATATATAGTCAAGCTTGTATGATAGCATTCACAGAATTTTAATAGGTGAAAAGCCACTAGCCATCTTTTTCACTCACACAGCCAAAGAAACTTCCAGTGCAGCAACTCAAACAAACAGATTCAGATCTGTGCTGAAATAGGATCTGAAAGTTGCAACACAGCAGATCGAAAATTACCAATATTGATTTGTAATTTTAGGGTTTTTCATGCCTTATTGTTAGGAGCTCTGGTTTTATGCTTCTTCTGTTTGGCAGCTATCTCCTCCGTAAGGTAGGATTTTTAAAGGCAGGTCCTGATTGCTGTTAGTGTAAGCTTATTTCGCTAACTAATATATACATTTCTTTGTACTGTATATGTTTAGTATGTATTCCAGGGGACAACTGACCACCAGTGGTTATAAGTGTAAATTTTTTTTTTTTTAACATTTTATTTTTATGTTATATTAATCTCAGGAATCAAGGGGTTAATACATATCAGGCCACCCACATGAACTAGTCCAGTTTCTTCATTCTTATTTATTGATGTTCATATTGCTGGATAACGAGTCTGATCACATATCAGACTTCAAAACTGTAAACTTTTGTGGTTTAAACGTCATATTTTACTGACGATCTTCATCTGCTCAATTAAACAGATGCATAAACTTCTGGACTATGTAATCCAATCCACTTACACACATACAGTGTGCTCCCAAAATAAAAATCTAAAAAAAAGGTGGTCCAGTCTTAAAAAAGGGCAGAGAAGGATAAAAAAACAAAAACAACCTGCATGTACAGTACGGTGCTAAATACTGTAACTGTTACAATATACCAACGTACTGCTTGCTATACAGTACACGTGTCAGCAAATTTTAAAGGATACTCATGATATGATAAATTCGGTAAAACTACCCATTAATATGGAGTGGACACAAAGATCACCTGCCGTATTCAGTGTTACTTGCATCAGACACAAGTGCCATGCTGATATTGTGGAGGGGATGGTACCCTTCACTAGTGCATGTATTAAGTCTGTGAGACTTAGCTGTATTTGTCTAAATAGCTGTATTTGTCTAAATATAAGCTAACAATAATCTCGTTTTATAAATTAGGATATATGATTGAATTAGTATAGTCTGAGCATCATGTTAAGCAGGGGCTGTCATTGAAGGAATTCCAATCTCAGAGCCACTGTGAATATATTACATTTACTTCATATTTTCAACTATGCTTGCAGATGAAGATGATGCCTTCATGCACCTGAATTGTGCCTAGATAAAACAGAAATGTAAAACAGAATAAGGGCTTAAAAAAAAAATAGGGACTGCAGCATCTCTTCTCTACGGCATTCCTCAGTGATCATCAATTGGTAAAATGTTAAACAGAACCCTATATGTCCAAAGAGAATAAGATCATGGACCATGTGATGGGAGGTAGCCATTTGCACACAATACTTCAGCACATAGGCCATGATTCAATACTATGTAGCCAGGCAAGATTACATTAACATTTGGACCAATAGATTGCTCACTCATGAGGGTCAGCATCTCCCCTGGGCAGCCTCCAGTTGTGGACCCATAGGAGTGGTGGCCCAGTGGGGAGGGGGTGTGACACCAGGCAAGGAGATCTAGCAATGGGCACCTGGCTCAGGAAACACCTTGAGCACCCTCTCCCACTTGTTGTATCTCACAGTCACTCAGGGCTAACACTGCAGCTGCATTGGCCTCCTTGGTCATCATCCTCCTCACCTTGGCTTGGATATCATTAAAGCGGTGCTTCACGGACCGAACATCCTTTGTGCTAAGCCCACTGCTGTGACTGCGGCAGCTACCTTCTTCCAGACCTGGGTCATGGGCCTAGGCCTTACTTCCCCCCCCCCCCACAAGGATTGTGGGGTGCTCATAAATAGCATGGAGGAGGACCACCATCTCCTCATGCATGTAGTTAAGGACCCTGCATCTGCCCGGAGCCCCTTGTCCTCCCGAATGTGTCCAGGGATCTTGCACTGCTTCTTGTAATCCTGAGGCCTGTCCACCACACTACCCCCCCCCCCCCCCTTGAATCAGGCCCCTTTTTCTCTGACTCTGAGCTTGATGTGCCTGCTATAATGGGGAAGTGCACACGCCTCTCTCTTCCACTCCTCTCTCCTCCACTCTCCTCTCTTCCACTCTCCACTCCCCTTCACTCCCCTCTCCTCCACTATTCTCCCCATCACTCCTCTCTCCTCCACTCCTCAGGGCCACCTCTCTCTCTTCTCTTTCTCCTCCTCTACACTCCTCCTCATCTCCTCCCTACTGCTCCCCTCCTCCTATCTCCACCCTCAATCAAGATTCCACAAATAATAGAAGGATAAATCAACAGAAGTATATGTGTATATATTTTTGAGGGAAAACAATTTTTTAATTTTATGTGTAATTTTAATTGTTGGGGTATAGGGTGGGGGTGTTTGTATGTAGTGACTTATCTATATGTGTATCTATTTGTGATATTTACTCTATGTTAAAAAAATATATTGTGTGTTATCAGTTGATATGTGTTTTCAAGGATTAAGTGTAAAATAGATATTTAATAAATATGTATCAATAAAATCTTTAGAACCTGCTCTGAATCATCACCTACTCTCCCTCTCTCTAAATGCTGCAACCACCAGCTCTGGGACCTGCATGCTACTTGTGAGAAAATACAACACAGTCAACGATGAGGAGGGTGGAACGCAGCTTTATTATCTCTCCCGGTCAATCATAATCCATTAGCCTGCTTTCTATTGGCTAACAGGGCTGTGGCGCACACTTTATTTAGGAGATTGGATTTTAACTGCGGACCCTATGTATTTCAAGCACATTAACAATTTGCGGAGCCAGGAAGGATTTACGTTTTTAGACTTAAATCCTGTGATTGCAGGAATTGTAACACATTTCTAACCTGCAGACATGCGGCCTGTAGGAAAGTAATTAAGAGCTTGGAATTGAATGGAGGCCTTCATGTTGTATTGCTGCCCCTAGAACATTAAAATCTGTCCTTTTAAAATTAAGAGTTTTTGTTGGCCCCTTACAACTTTTTTTTAATTCAATCACAAAGTGTGGTGATCACTGTTCTCCAAAGGTACCCTTATGTCAACATTCAATACTATATCAATATTATTTGTGATAACCAAATCTAATATAGCCTAATTTCTATAGGTTTTTGTATAACTTGGGCCAGATAATGATCTCTGAGTGCACTCAAGAACCTGCTCCCCCTAGACGAAGTTCTGTCTCACTCCTCCAATTTTTTTTCAGTGTAGTTAAAATAAAATCTTCCATTATTAGAACTTGCCAATGCTTAGCTGTATTTCCAATCTGTAACAATATTTGCAGTTCCTCACTTTCAATTATATTTGGGGGTTTATAGCATATTCCTACCAATATTCTTTTAAGGGTTTGTTCTTCCACTATTTAACTCAGCCCACAAGCATTCAACATTATCACTAGTTACAATATAAATATAGGCTTACATTTAGGCTTAACATACGGAAAAATCCTTCCTCCTCTTCTACCACTGCCTTATTAAATAGGTTATAACTATTCAAATTAACAGTCCAGTCATCCCACCATGTTTCAGTAATTCCTCTTAAGTCCCATTTCTCATTTACTGCTAATAATTCTGACTGAACCATTTTCCCTGACAAGCTTCTGGCATTAACAAGAATACACTTTATGTTGCTATGACTCAGTTTTGAAGTGCTTGTCACTGTATTTGAGTTACTAAGCAAAATGTCCTTTTTGACTATACTAACCCTCCCCCATCTACACCCTCATGAACAGTTAATTCATCCCTTAAGCCCTTTCTACCCCATAGCCCCGCCTCAACATACTAGTTTAAAAACTCCACCATCCATTCTACCATACCCTAGCAAACAAGCTCCCTCCATGTTAAGATACAATCCGTCACTTTTATAGAGATTGTACCCAAGTGAGAAGTCAGCCCAGTTCTCTAAAAACCCAAACTACTACTTAATGCACCACCTCTTTTCAGCCATGCATTAACCTCCCTAAGCTCCTTCTGTCTCTCCGGGTTAGCAAGCGGCACTGGAAGTATCATTTCCAAAACCACTCCTTAATGCACACATCTTTTTAGCCATGCATTAACCTCCCTAAGCTCCTTCTGTCTCTCTGGGCTAGCAAGTGGCACTAGTAGTATCTTAGAAAATGTTATCATGGAGGTCCATGCCTTAAGCTTATTTCCTAATTCTATAAAATCATTCTTTAGAGCACTCCATCTTCCACTTACCTCATATACTCGAGTATAAGCCGAGTTTTTCAGACATTTTTTAAGGCTGAAAATGGCCCCCTCGGCTTATACTCGAGTCACCTTGTGTCTCTTCCCCCCACCGTGTCTCTTCCCCCCTCTCCCTCTCCGGTGTCTCTTTCACCCTCTCTCCCTTGTGTCTCTTTCCCCTCCCTTATCATCCTCCTCATCCTCCCTCCTCAACCCCCTTCCTCATCCTCAATCCCCCTCCTCATCCTCAATCCCCCTCCTTATCCTCAACCCCCCTCTTCAACCCCCTCCTCATCCTCAACCCCCCTTCTCAACCTCAACCCCCCTCCTCAACCTCAACCCCCTCCTCATCCTCCCTCCTCAAACCCCCTCCTCACCTTACCCCTCTCTAATTACCTCCCCCTCTCCCTTTACCCTCACTTAACTTCCATCAGCAACTGCTACTCCGCTCCTCCGCACGTCTTCCGGCTGCGTTGGGACCCAGCATATGCTTATGACGTGGCGTCACAAGCGCCTCAGGTCAATAGCATTGGCCGGGTCCCGAGGCAGCCGGAAGACGCCCGGAGGAGCAGCTGCTGATGGAAGGTAAGTGAGGGGAAAGGGAGAGGTACTTAGAGAGGGGTAAAGTGAAGAGAGGGGTTGAGGATGAGGAGGGGGGTTGAGGAGGGAGGTTGAGGAGGGGGGATGAGGAGGGGGGTTGAGGAGGAAGGTTGAGGGGGGCATGAGGAGGGGGTTGAGGAGAGAGGTTGAGGAGGGGTGTTCAGGAGGGGGGATGAGGAGGGGGGTTGAGGAGGGGGGTTGAGGAGAGAGGATGAGGAGGGGGATTGAGGAGAGAGGAGGGAGGATGAGGAGGGGGGTTGAGGAGAGATGATGAGGAGGGAGGATGAGGAGGGGGTTGAGAATGAGAAGGGAGGATGAGGAGGGCTGTTGATGAGGGGGGTTGAGGAGGGTGAGAAAGGAGGGGGAGGGAAAGAGACACGAGGGAGAGGGGGGAAAGAGACACAGGGAAGGGAGAGGCGGAAAGAGACACAGGGGAGGGAGAGGCGGAAAGAGACATAGGGGAGGGAGAGGGGGGAAGACACAGGGGAGGGAGAGGAGGGAAAGAGACACAGGGGAGGGAGAGGGGGGAGAGACAAAGGGGAGGGAGAGGGGGCAAAAGACCCAGGGGAGGGAGAGGGGGCACACAAAAGGTGGACACATAGGTCAGAAGAGGGACACAGGGTGCAGCACATTTCCCACCATCGACTTATGCTCCAGTCACTAAGTTTTCCCAGTATTTTGTTGTAAAATAGGTGCCTTGGCTTATGCTTGGGTCGGCTTATACTCGAGTATGTACTTTATCAATAGTACCAATATGTACCAAGACCGCTGTTTGATTTCCAGCCCCTCCCAATAATTTATCTACCAGATCCACAACATGCCGCTGAACAAGTGCTGAAAATATTCTCTCCAGTTCGTGCTTCTAGAGAGGTAACATGCTCATGTGACCGGATGTACACTGCTTGAGGTTGCCACTGTACTGACTCATTATTACGAATTACAAAAAAAAGTTAGAAAACAAATCAATATATTTGTATACATCTTGTATTTCTATACCTAAGTAAATACATTTAAAAAAATTTAAAAAACGTTTTTCCTTTATTTTCCTTTTTTTTCTTCCTTCTTTTTCCCAGTTTACCATTCCTTCTCTTTCATTATTCCCTTTTCTGCACTACAATTTAACCATTTTTCTTTGAACTCCCTCCTTTATTTAAACTCCCACACTTATACTATAATTGCACATGCATTAGAAATGCTCACAAGCTCACCTGCACAATAATCACTGCACAAGTACACATTCCTCCTCCTTCTAACCTAGTCTTAGGCCTCATTCCTCCTCCTTCTAACCTACGCCAGGGACCCATTGCTCCTCCTTCCAACCTAGGCTCGGGCACCATTCTTCCTCCTTCTTCTAACCTAGTCCGCTACCCACTCTTCTAATCTGGATTGATCTTTACTATTTAAAGGGCATATGGAAGCACTCTGGATTTTACTAGAAATATATATACCGTATATACTAGCGACTTGCCCGTCAAAAAATGACTGCAATGAAATTGTAAGTGAGATAATGCTGTTTGGTGTATGATAATCAAATAAATAATACATTAATAAATTAATATACTTTACCTATTTTGAAGTAATATATGCAGGAAGCATTGTGTTGAAGAGCTGGCAATCTGTTTTCATGTTACTGCAGCATACAATGTGTGTTTTCAGTGCTGTGGAGCTGCTGTGTAAGTGTGAGGAATTGACTCTGCTGGGTTTTGAACCCTGGTCCCCAGGCTGCTATACCTCTTCCCTACCACTGCACCAGCCTGCCTTTTGTGAATTCCATTGAGACCTTATAAGCTTGACTCTGCTAGCAATAGCATCAGTGACTAAGTCTCTTCAGCTGTGTCTGGTCAGGTGTCTGGTCCTTGGCCTATATAAGGCACTTCCTGTCAATGTTTCCTTGCCAGATTATTGTTGGTTCCTGATCCCTTCAATAAAAGCTTGTTCCTGTTTAACCTACAAGTTGCTGAACCGGATTATTGCTGACCTTGGCTACTGGTCTCCACAACTTTGTGATTCCTATATCATTACAGTAAGTGTCAGCAATGTGTGCAGTGTGTAGTGTAAATAGTGTGGGTGCGCGAGGAAAAGCCGTTAGGGTAGCTGTGTACTTCCGGTTTCTGTAAGTTAGTGTTGTAAAATGGCGCCTAATGTGGTACTCAGGTGTGGCTGATTTTGCGTCCTTGTTTTCTGAATCTCGGCTAGCGTTTTCAGAAAATGCGTATGTGTTTGGTGGTGTTTTGCATCTTTAGGGTCCTGTAGCCTCGTTTTCGTTTTTTTTTTGGCGGCCATTTTTTCTCTTACTTAGCGGATTTTCGAGTGTCTAATCTCTTCTATTTCGACTTAAATTGAGGTGTAACTTCAGTTTTCGAGGTCCTGTGTGCCCCTTCTTGCTGTCGGTAAGCTTTTTATGGATTTGTTGAGCCTATTTATTGTATTTTTAATGTTTTGATGAGCGCGGGTTTCTGGCGGTAAGGTCGTATTTGGTTGTAGTGTTTTTTTTTCTAAGTCCCCCGTCTCATATTTGTTTCTCGTAAGGCCGTAAATTTTGTGAGGTCCGCAGTTGCTGTGAAGGAGCGCCTTCGGCTCACAACTATATATGTGTATATGTGTGTGTATATATATATATATATTGTAGCAGGGCGCCCCCTTCTGGCGGGGTTTGCGTCCTGCACTTTCTTTACTCTTTTGCTTATTTCGGGAGGAAGACACAGCAGGCTTGACAGACTTTTACTGCTATTTATTCATAGCACAAAAATAACAAAACAAAAACAGTGCTTATCTTCAGCAAATAAAATAAAACCCTGCATATACGTGCTTACTATCACCTGGAACACCCTAACTATATCCGGCCAGCTTCTCTGGTTCCGGAGAGTGCCACCTTGTGGCCAGAATGCAAACAGTCTCTTATTTTCCGCTACGGCTTCTGCCAATAGTGGGTGAAGCATAGGGCCCACCCTGCTCTCCCTTATGCTTCACCCCAGGGACCCTTGACACCCTCTTGTGAAGAGGGACGGTTAGGCTTGCTTAGCACTCTTTTCTCCCTGGGGCATTTGTAATCCTTTTTCGGGTGTGCTCAAAATACATGTAGGTGGCACCAACCTTTTATCCCTTAATTCCTCCGGCTTAGCTGGAATGGGGTCTTTTTTAGGTGGCTCCTTCCTCAGCTGGATCTCTCCTGTACTGTAGAGAGCCGCTCTTTTCCTTTGAAACAGTCTCTTAGTCACCCTCCTCCTCAGACTGCTAGGCAGACAGCAAACTTTACTGAGCAGGCTTTTTAACTGCTCTTGAGCAGGGTCAGGTGTTGGCCTAATTAGGCTGAAGATTTTTTGTATTAACCCTCTCTATGTTAGTCCAGGGTATATGGCCCTGCTCCATCTGCGACTTATATATCTTCCCTGATGCACTCTGTTGCAGGTTATCAGGGATTCCTGCTGCACTTCATTACATATCCTCCCCCTCAGCTCAACACCACGTAGTTGAGCGACCTGAGCCGAGAGGCAGTGGACCCTGGACAGCGCATCTGCATTGTCGTGTTTCTTCCCAGCCCGATGTTCCACCGTAAATCGGTACTGTTGAAGGGATAGAAACCATCTGGTCACTCTACTATTTCGCTCCCTGTTTTGATGCATCCACCGCAACGGGGCATGGTCCGTAACAAGTTTAAAAGTTCTCCCCAGGAGGTAATATTTTAAGGCCTCGGTAGCCCACTTTATGGCCAAGCATTCACGCTCCACCACCGAATAACGCTGTTCCCTGGGCAACAGCTTCCTGCTGAGGTATAGTACAGGATGTTCCTCCTCCTCTTTTACTTGCGACAATACTGCTCCTAACCCAACTGCGGAGGCATCCGTCTGTAATATGAAGGGGCACCGGAAGTCGGGAGCCATTAGTATGGGCTCATGACATAAGGCCACTTTCAGGTCCTCAAACGCCCTTTCTGCTTCTGGGTTCCACTGTACCGTATCCGGGGCCCTCTGTCGAGTTAGGTCTGTTAAGGGTGCTGCGATGGAGGCGAAACCAGGTATGAATCTCCGATAATATCCGACTATTCCTAAAAATGCCCGTACCTGCCTCTTTCTTAACGGCCTTGGCCAACCCTGTATTGCGTCCACTTTGTTAAGTTGTGGTTTAATCAGTCCTCTACCGACCGTGTATCCAAGATATTTGATCTCCGTCAGCCCAAGTGCACACTTCGCGGGGTTTGCGGTGAGGCCTGCTCTCCTCAGGGTCTCCAGGACCTTCTCCACTTTGCTCAGGTGGGAATCCCAACTTGGGGTATGTATCACTATGTCGTCCAAATAGGCCGTCGCATATTCAGAATGAGGCCTAAGGAGTTTGTCCATAAGCCGCTGAAATGTGGCCGGGGCTCCGTGAAGACCAAAAGGCAAAACCTTATATTGGAACAGGCCACCAGGGGTACAAAACGCCGTCTTCTCTCTTGCTGACCTTGTTAAGGGAACTTGCCAATATCCTTTAGTCAGGTCTAAGGTGGACATAAATCTTGCAGGCCCTAGCCGGTCTATTAGCTCATCTACTCGGGGAATGGGATAAGCATCAAATTGGGACACTTCGTTCAACTTCCGGAAATCACTGCAGAAACGAATTGTCCCATCGGGTTTGGGGACCAGGACGATGGGACTACACCATTCACTGTTGGATTCTTCGATGATTCCTAAGTCGAGCATTTTCTTTACCTCTAATTTCACTTCCTCCCTCCGGGCCTCAGGAATACGATATGGTCTATTTCTGATGACCACCCCAGGTTTAGTGACAATGTCGTGGTATATTAAGTTTGTTCGTCCAGGATATTCCGTGAATACGTCTGTATTGCGGAGAATCAGTTGTCTTACTTCCTCCTGCTGCTGTGGTGACAACTCTGTGGACACCTGTACCCTGGGGAGATCCACTTCCATTGGATTCTCCTGATATACTGCGGCTACTTCTGCTTCCTGTTCACGCCAGGCCTTTAAAAGATTCACATGATAAATCTGTTCCGGCTTACGCTTTTCTGGCTGCTTGATTTTATAGTTAACGTCCCCTACAGCCTCTATTACCTCGTAGGGTCCTTGCCATTTTGCTAAAAGCTTGCTTTCGGCTGTTGGAACCAGGACCATTACCCTGTCGCCTGGCCGGAACTTTCTAACTTGGGCATCTCGATCATAGTAGGTCTGTTGGTGCCGTTGGGCCTGTTCCATATGCTCTTTAACTAGGGGGGTGATTTGTAAAATTCGGTTTCTCAGTGTTTGAACATATTCTACGATATTTTCATTTTGGTTCTGTTGGTCTTCCCATGTTTCACGAAGGGAGTCCAATAGGCCCCGTGGATGACGCCCATACAGGAGTTGGAATGGAGAGAAACCGGTGGATGCTTGGGGCACCTCTCGGACTGCAAACAGTAGAAAAGGTAGTAGTAGGTCCCAATTTTTCCCGTCTTTGTCCACCATTTTCCGTATCATACTCTTTAGGGTTTTATTAAATCTTTCTACCAACCCATCAGTCTGTGGGTGGTATATTGAAGTTCTCAAGGCTTTCACTCGAAGTTGGGCATACAAATCCTTCATTAACTTCGAGACAAAAGGTGTTCCTTGGTCCGTCAGGATCTCCTTAGGTATGCCCACTCTTGAAAAAAGAAGAATCAGTTCCTTTGCAATGCTTTTGGAGTTGGCGGTCCTTAGTGGCACGGCCTCTGGGTAGCGGGTAGCATAGTCCATTATCACTAGAATATATTGATGTCCTCTAGCTGTTCGTTCTAATGGTCCCACCAGGTCCATTGCTATTCACTCGAATGGTTCCTCTATAATTGGAAGGGGTATTAGAGGAGCTTTTAACTGGGGACGTGGGCTTGCTAGCTGGCACTCGGGGCAAGACAGGCAATACTGGCGGACTTCTTCATATACCCCCGGCCAGTAAAATCTCTTCAACACTCGTTTCAAGGTTTTCTCCACCCCCAGATGTGCCCCGAAAAGATGACTATGTGCCATGTCTAACACCTTTCGTCGATACCCCTGTGGTACCAGTAATTGTTCGGTGACCTCCGCTCCTGATTTAACCACCCGATATAAGAGGTCCCTTTTCAACACAAAAAAAGGTCCCTGGGGATTTTCTCGACCCTCTACGATTTCCCCATTCACACTGGCCACGTCTTGGCGGACGTTCTGTAGGAGAGGATCATTCGCTTGGTCTCTCCCAAAGTTTTCGTCTCCCTGGAGCACATTTCGCTCTTCAACCGTCTCCCTTTGCTCCAGAGGGTTTACAACCTGATTAGGAGATGAACCCCTTAAGGTTACTATCTCCTCAGAAGTGGTCTGAGAAGTTATCAGGGCCTCGTCTTGGCTTAACCTCTTTTTGATTTCTGTTCCCCTTTTTTTTTCCTTACGTCTTTCTTGGCGTGTTTTCCTTACTTTTTCTCGGCTGGAGAAAAGTTCCTTATCTTTAAACGGGAAGATCTCCAGTATAGATCCAGTGTTTGTCTCACAGTCGTCGGTAGATAGGAGGTGCTCAAAGCATGGGAAATTCCTTCCCACAATTACGGCATGGGGCAGATGAGGTACTATCGGAGCGGTTATTTGGGCCTTCAAGCCCTTAACCTCGATCCCAATGTTTTTCGTAGGGTAATTCATCACGGTGCCATGTACACATGTAATGCCCATGCTTTTTCCGTACCTCCCGCTGTCTGGGGCGACTACCCATCGTGACAATAGGGTAACTGCACTCCCGGAATCAATCAGTCCCTTCACCTTCTTTCCGTCTATTATGACGTCAGTGAGAAAGGGATGGTTCGTTTCTGTCATGCCTACCGAATTAACCACACTGCAGTGGGTAACTGGGCCTCCCATATTGCACTGCATGGGCTCATCTCGGTTTGGGCACTGAGCTGCCACATGCCCTAGTTCTCCGCACTGGAAGCATTTCATGGTATGTAAGTAGGCATATTTTTTCTCCTCCTTTTCTTTCCCGTCGGGTCCATTGAGTCCCCGAAGTTCTCGATGGAGATTTCTTGGGACCCCTTCGGTAGGTCGCCCTTTTGAGGACAGGCCCCGTTTCCAGGGCCTGGCTTTTTCTCCAGAGGAGTCATCCGTAATACTCTTTACTGCTTGATGGCGCTCAACTTGGGTAGCTAAATCATCAAGGGTCTGGGGTCCAGACTGTGCCACCCACTCTCGCATTCCCGTGGGTAGCCCTCTCCAGTAACGATCTATCACCAGTATCTCCACTATCCTTTCCGGAGTATTGTTCTCAGGGCACAGCCATTTGCGAGTAAGGTGGAGTAGATTGAATAGTTGGACTCTTGGTGGTTGATCACCTTGGTATCTCCAGTTGTGAAACCTCTGGGCCCGGACAGCTGGATTCACCCCTATCCGGGCTAGAATTTCCGCTTTTAAACATTTGTAATCAGCTGCTTGCTCCGCCGTGAGGTCGTAGTAGGCCCTTTGTGCCATGCCGGTTAGTAGCGGGGCCAGTATACCTGCCCACTGGGTCTGAGGCCAGTTTTCCTGGAGAGCCGCCCTCTCAAAGGACAGCAGATAGGCCTCTATATCATCCTCCTTGCTCAGTCTCGGGAGGGGTTGACTGGTAGGCAGTCCCGTAACAGGTCCTCTTGTTTCTACTGCTGAGGGCGGTGTGGGCCGACGTAATATCTCCTGTAAACTGGCCTGGTTCTGAGCCAGGTGGCCTGCCAACAGTTGGGTAAGCTCCTGCTGATGTTGCTGCTGTTGCTGCTGTTGTTGCTGCAGTTGCTGCTGCAGTTGCTGCTGTTGCTGCTGGTGCTGTTGATGCAGCAAGGCCTTCAGGATGTCTTCCATCATTTGTACTGTACTGTGGGCTGTCCTCGTGAACTCAGACGATTAGTAATCCCACCACTGCCACCAGTGTAGCAGGGCGCCCCCTTCTGGCGGGGTTTGCGTCCTGCACTTTCTTTACTCTTTTGCTTATTTCGGGAGGAAGACACAGCAGGCTTGACAGACTTTTACTGCTATTTATTCATAGCACAAAAATAACAAAACAAAAACAGTGCTTATCTTCAGCAAATAAAATAAAACCCTGCATATACGTGCTTACTATCACCTGGAACACCCTAACTATATCCGGCCAGCTTCTCTGGTTCCGGAGAGTGCCACCTTGTGGCCAGGATGCAAAACAGTCTCTTATTCTTGTTATGTCGCCACCTTGTGGCCAGAATGCAAACAGTCTCTTATTTTCCGCTACGGCTTCTGCCAATAGTGGGTGAAGCATAGGGCCCACCCTGCTCTCCCTTATGCTTCACCCCAGGGACCCTTGACACCCTCTTGTGAAGAGGGACGGTTAGGCTTGCTTAGCACTCTTTTCTCCCTGGGGCATTTGTAATCCTTTTTCGGGTGTGCTCAAAATACATGTAGGTGGCACCAACCTTTTATCCCTTAATTCCTCCGGCTTAGCTGGAATGGGGTCTTTTTTAGGTGGCTCCTTCCTCAGCTGGATCTCTCCTGTACTGTAGAGAGCCGCTCTTTTCCTTTGAAACAGTCTCTTAGTCACCCTCCTCCTCAGACTGCTAGGCAGACAGCAAACTTTACTGAGCAGGCTTTTTAACTGCTCTTGAGCAGGGTCAGGTGTTGGCCTAATTAGGCTGAAGATTTTTTGTATTAACCCTCTCTATGTTAGTCCAGGGTATATGGCCCTGCTCCATCTGCGACTTATATATCTTCCCTGATGCACTCTGTTGCAGGTTATCAGGGATTCCTGCTGCACTTCATTACAATATATATATATATATATATATATATATATATATATATATATATATATATATATATATATATATATATATATATATTTATTTATATAGTAAAATTAATAGATATGTAAACCCTAGCTTTCTACCACCCAGGAGCCAGCTAAACTATTTTTTTTTTTGGAGCCATGGTGTGGATAATAAATACCCTGCAAACATCTGAGATTTAAATCAGTGACCTCCCCTTGAACTGGAGCTTGCCAGATCTATATACCATTGCATGTTTCTATAGCGCATTACTCACGTTTTGATCCCAGTCTCTCAAAAACCGATGTCAGGGTTACGCCTGTAATGTGTGAAGAACAGGACGGGTCAGAAACGTAATGTATAGCTCATTAAGATCACCCTCATTAGTACACTCTGGGTGTAGCAGGAACTGAGCACATAAACATGTCCTTTCCATTAGTACATTCTTGCCCTAACAAGGCCTGAGCCTTGTATCTAGCAAGTTCTGAGCCCTTACGAATGTTCTCTCCATTAGTACACTCTGGTCCTAGCAGGCTCTCTTGCACGTCCTTTCCATTAGTATACTAGTCCTAGCAGGACTTACCCCATGCTGCCTGCTCCTTCAGGATTTTCTTGGATCTAGTAGTGGTTAATTTAGGCATGTTTACTGTATATTTACCCTCGATCTCTGCTGATGGTCGGCGGCGCTTTACTGTGGTCTCAGGGGGAGATGACATCACTGTGAAGACAGAACCAAACAGTGTAAATCTGAGCAGCCATGTGCAAAAGGAAGCGGGAATCAAGCAAGGAAGCAATTCAGTACAGATAGCAAGGCCACTCTGGTGGGAGGATCAGCTGACTGACAGCCAAAAAGTAGTAAATTTAACGCTATTTTGTTACTAAATGACATTCGTCTTAATAACCACTAATTCCACATATTTACATTTTTTATTGTACTTAATATTTTAGATTTGTGACATTTTTAAGTGCTAAAATCTTATTATTATTCTACTCAACACATAGAGAGAAAAAAACATTAGTACAGTATTCGGAATATATATATATTAAACGTGTGCCAGATGTTCTTGGCCTGCTACACTCTGGATGGTTGGTGGTTTCCAGAGGGGAGGATATGCTGTCAATGCAAAGCCAATGCAGGATCATCCTTGCAGCAGCTAAAAATTAAAAAAATGTTTTTTTATTAATTGCTTATTACAGCAAAATCATCCTTGGGGGTTAGGGTCTTTTTTATTAGTTAAAGGGGTATGGAAATTCCTGGATGTTACTTAGTATATAATATCCCTGTGTATTTAATTACTGTACAGGGACTATTTGTTTGATTTCAGGCAGTAAAAAGAGAATTTATAAGCTCTTCTTAATAAAATAAAATTAGATACACAGGGATATTACATACCTAATAACATCCATGAACCTAACACATTCTTTTAAGACACTGCAACATTACATTTCTTCTTGCACTGTGGGAGAAGGGTAACCCAACCACCCCAAGGGTTGCCCCCCCCCCAATGGTTCCCCCCCCTCCCTCTTCTAGTACTCACATACTAACATGTGATAACTTACGTGTTCTTGCAGTCTTTAGTAGCTCACATTTCATGGTGGCCCTGTAGGATGGCTGCTCAGCTTTGCGCATATCCTAAGGAAAAAAAAACAGGATACAGAAACATGTTAATAATACCGTTATTAGAAATAATAAATACATTGTGTTACAATAGGGAGGCTTGGGGGCTGACAAACTTACATCAAACTTCATTTTTTATCCAGAACTGGATGCGGGACTGAGCAAGACTGCCCACTGTCACCCCCTGTTTTTGTGTTAGTAATTAAGTCATTAGAACTGCATCTATGCGAGGTCTAACTAAGAATCTATAGAGTGACATTAGCACCAATCCTTTTCCGGCTTATAAAGCCAGGTGATTTACTGGCTTTTTCTGCTGCATTGTTGCCTAGCATTAAAACATATACAATATTTTTTGTTCTACTTTAAGTAAAAAAACAAAAATAATAATATTTATAATATTATGTATAATTTAATAATAAATATCTGATATATTAATAAAAATGTTCACCATAATAATAATAAATATCATAACCTGGGCCCTTGGACCCTTCAATACGCCTTCTAACCTGGGCTCCTGGTCCCTTCACTCCACCTTCTGAATTAGGCCCTGGTCCCCTCACTCCGCCTTCAAACATAGTCCCAGGCCCCAGTCCTGCCCCTTCTAACATGGGCCCGAGCCTCACTCCTTCTAATATAAGCACAGGCCCGTTCCTCCTCCTACTAACCTAGGCTCGTAGCGCAATCCTTCTCCTTCTTACCTAGGTTCAGGGCACATTCCTCCTCCATATATCTTAGGCCCTGGCCCCATTCCTCCTCCTTCCAAACTAGGCTTGGGTCCCATTACTCCTTACCTTGTCCGGCCCCCACTCTTCTAACCTCGTCCGGCCACACTCTTCTAACCTAGCTTGCTGTTTAAAGAGATATGAAAGCATTCTGGATTTTATTAGATATAAAATATAATGATGTATCTATTTGATTGTATGTACAAATAGTCCCTGTATGGGTCTGCCCTCTGCAGCTCATGCAGACAGACTCTGTAATACTAGCTGTGCTGTGTCTCATACTAACCAATCAGTGATTATCTCAGCAACATGCTGCTGAGACGTGGTCCTCGATAGCTAGGACACTACATTGCATATCCAGCCCTCCTTTCTTGGATCTAGCAGTGGTTCCTTTAGGCATGTTTACTATATATTTACCCTCTATCTCTGATGTTACTTGGAGGTGCTTTATAAGGGCCTTGGATGCTCTCTTGCTTGGAGATACGATATCACTGTGAAGACAGAACCAAACGGTATAAATCTGAACAGCCATGTGCAAAAGTAAGCAGGAATCTAGCAATGAGGAAATTAAGTACAGGTAGCAAGGGCACTCTGCTGGGAGGATCAGCTGACTGACACACAAAAAGTAGTAAATTCAGAGTTATTCTGTTACTAAATGACATTCAAGTTAATAACCACCAATTCCACATGTTGACATTTTTAATTGTGCTTACTATTCTAGAGGAATGAAAGACAGAGAGGGAGGAAGGAAAGAGACAGATAAGGGGAAAGGAGTGATAGATACATAGAGGAAGGAAAGAAAGAGACAGACAGAGAAAGGGGGTCGAAAGAAAGAGACAGTCAGAGAGCGAGGAAGGAAGGAAAGGCAGAGAGGGTGGAAAGACAGTGAAGGAGGAAGGGGAGACATACACAATTAGGAAGTAGAGACAGAGAGGGAGGAAGGAAAGAGATAGAAAGAGAGGGAAGAAGGTAGGAAACAGACAAACACAAGAAGGAAGGAAAGATCGAGAGGGAGGAAGGAAAGACAAAGAAGTATTAACGAAAGAGACAGACATAAGGAAGGAGAGACAGACACAAGGAAAAAGTAAAGAAAGAGATAGACAGAGGGGGTGGGAAGAAAGATACAGACAGAGAAAGGAAAGAGACAGAGAGCGAAGAAGAGACAGACAGAGTGAGGAAGGGAAGAGAGAGGCACAAGGAGGAAGAAAAGAAAGATAGGAAGGAAAGAGACTGTCACAAGGAGGAAAGAGAGAAAGGCACAAGGAGGAAGGAGTGACAGAGGAAGGAAATATACATTCACAAGAAAAAAGGAGACAAAAACAAGGAGGAAGGAGAGGCAGACACAGGGAGGAAGGAAGGAAAAAGACAGACAGAGAGAAGAGATGAAAAATAAGAGAGGGAAGAAGGAAAGAGATAGAGAGGGGCGAGGGAAAAAGACAAACACGCAGAGGACAGAAAGAGAAAGACACGGGGGGGGGGGGGGGAGGAGACAGACACAAGGAGAAAGGAAAGATGGAGAGGGAGGAAGGAAAGACAGAAGAAGGAAGAAGACAAACACAAGGAGGAAGGAGAGATAGAGAGGGAGGTAGGAGAGACAGACAGGGAAGAAGGAAAGACAGAGAGGGAGAAGGGAAAGAGAGACAGAGAGGGAGGAAGGAAAGAGGCAGACAGAGAGGGAGGAAGAAAATATAGACACAAGGAGAGACAGATACAAGAAATGAAGGAAAAACAGACACAAGGAGGAGGAAGAGACAGAGCATCCTCCAGATTGTAGGTTTTGTGGTAGTGCCATGTAACAGTATCTAGCAGAGGTGGTAATGTAATAAAGTGAGCGAATGGACTACTGCCTGGACGCACATGAGGGTAACCCATAATTAATAAAGGATATTAATATTATTAATAACAACAGCCATCTAAAAATATAATATTAAAGTATATGCTATAATAATAATATATAATATATTAATAAAGTAGAATATCAACTGTATTATATTTTAATAAAATGTATTAAATTATTATTATTATTATTTGTATTATAATAATAATAATAATAATAATAAAACCTAAAAATATAATATACAAATCTAAAAATACATAATATTATAAAATATAATATAATACTAAAATAGAATAACATTTATATTATATTTTAATCAAACATATTAAATTATTATTATTATTATTATTATTATTAGTGTAATAATAATAATAATAAAATAAAATATAAAAATAATAATATATTTTATTATATTTAATATTATATTTTCATAAAATATATTATGATTTAATAAAATTCTATGTTATAATAAATTATTACTATTTTGAGTAATTGAGTAAATAAAATATAAAAATATAATATAATTTATTTTATTATATTACAATAACATATTATATTCTTATACATTAGGGTACTGAGGGAACTGGGTTCTGTAATAGCCAAACCATTATATTTAATTTTTCAAGATTCACTCAACGCAGGGTTGCTACTAGATGACTGCCGATATATATTTAAGCAGGGAGCAAGAGCAAATCCGGGGAATTATACCCCAGTGAGTCTCACTTCTGTAGTGGTATAGCTTTTAGAAGGGTTAATAAAGCATAATATGCATTGAATATAATATATATATTTGAACAGAATTATAAGTCAACCTGGATTTATGAGGGATAGGTCATGTCAAAAAAATCTAATAAGTTTCTATGAGGAGGTTAGTAGGAACCTGTATCAAGGCAACTCAGTGAATTTAGTCTTTTTGGATTTCGCAAAGGCTTTTGATACAGTGCCACGTGGAAGACTATTGTGCAAACTAAGGGATACAAAAACTGCAGTAAATATATGCTCATGGATTGAGAGCTGGCTAAAAGATAGGAAGCAAAGGGTTCTGGTAAATGGAACATACTCAGATGAGACTAATGTGGTAAGTGGGGTTCCTCAGGTTTCAATATCAGGTCCTCTACTTTTTAAAATATTTGTTAATGACTAAGAAGTAGGACTATAAAGTAGTGTCTGCATTTTTACTGATGACACAAAGTTGTGCAAGGTAATTAAATCAGGTAATGATGTACTTTCCCTCCAAAGGGATTTACATACATTAGAGGAATGGGCATCTAATTAGCAGATGAGATTTAATATGAATAAATGTAAAGTTATGCATCTGAGAAGGAAAAATAGCCATGCAACTTATAATTTTAATGGAGCAAATCTAGGGGTATCAGATATTGAATTGAATTTGAAAGTACTTATGGACAACCACCTAGGTAACAGTGCCCAATGCCAAGCAGCAGGTGCAAATGCAAATAAAATATTAGCATGTATTAGGAAGGGTATAGAAGCCAGGGAAGCAAATATATTTTTGCCACTATACAAATCCCTAGTGTGCCCTCACTTGGGGCCTCATTCTATTAGCGGCCGTAGGAGATGCGGGGCCGCAAGGACCGGCCGCAAGCTATTCGGCTATTCTATTCCCTTCCGGCCGGGGGCTCCGGCAGGCTTGCGGCCGGCGCCTTGTTATCCCTTGCGGCCGCTCGCGCCGGAGGAAAGCCTTTGATCTAAAACGGCTGCAAGAGTTTCGGCCGCAAGAAAGCCCCGGTTGCTATTCAATTGCTACGGGAGACCTCTCTGCAAGGCTAAAAGCGACCCGCAGCTTACTTGCAGCAAACAGGTCCCGCTAGCACCAATTAAGCACATAATAAAGCCCAAATAAAGCCATCCTGCACTCTGAGGAGACTATAAAGTGATTGTAGGTGTTAGCAAAAATAGCACAACATTCCCCTATACTCAAATCCGTAATTTTTGTATTTTCAAATTCTTGTCAGATATCCGTTGACAAAGTCCCGAGGGCTTGGAGCACCTCAGACCCGCAAAGGCTGCGGGATTAGCCTCCGTCAAGTCCGTAAATGGGTATAATTGACCTACGGGTCGTAAAGGGCTAACTTACAAGTCGTAGCATAGAAAAGCCATCCTGTACTTTTATTAAAAGTGAAAGTGATGTTTGGTTTCAGAATTAATAGCTCAACATTCCCCTACTCTCAAATGCGCAAATAAAGATATTTAACTTCATCTATCATGCAAGCCTGCACGGGTTTGAATAACGAGCTACGGGCTTGGAGGGCAATCATCCGCCAAACCCGTACGTGCTTCACTAAGAAGCTACGGCCAAGTCTCAAGCCCGTAATCCTGAAATCAAACCTGAAATCAATTAACCAATAGGAAGATGACAATCAAGGGCACAAATAGTTTAAAAGGGAGTGAAATTCGTAAATCTGTGACTGTGTTGTATGCTGTGCAAGTGGACACACAGGTCTTGTAGTTGGAGGTTTTGTCAGAGAAAGAGAGAGAGAGGAGGAGAGATGGAGGGAGAAGGCAGCGAAGGGCATGGAGAGCAGGCCCCCCAGCCACAGGCTGGCCAGCAAGCTGCTGCTGCTGCACGCAAAAGGGCAGCAAATTTCACGAGCCAGGAGATTGAAACACTGGTTAGAGGAGTGCAAGCCCGACACTCCATCCTAACCGGTGGGAGCGAAGTGAGGCCCAGGCAGAGGACAGATGCCTGGAAGGAGATCGCGGCTGAGGTCTCCTCACTGGGGTATGCGAATCGTACCTGGCAGTCTGTCCAGCACTGGTTCCAAGACTGCCGCATTGACGTCAAAAAGAAGATGGCCAATGAGGCCAATGCAGCACGTGGAACCGGTGGTGGGCCGCCAGAAACATTCACATACCCCGGTTGGGAGGCCACAGTCCGCGACATGATCCAGCCAGCGGCAGTCGTGGGCCTCCCTAGCCTGGTGGACTCGGGTCGGTCTGAAAGCCTGCAATGTGAGTACCATGTACACCTTAACACCCTCATATGTACGCACATGTACCCCACACAGATAGATAACTGACGTTGAATTGCACTGTAAGATATCTGGTTGTGACTACAGATATATTAGGCTGCAAAAATCATGTAAATCCAGTGTAAAGAAATATACTTGTCAGAATTGTTAGCAATTAAATATATGCCCAATACCTCCTCCCACAACTGATTATGATAACGTTTTGCAAATCTATTGATGTTACTGTTATGTTTGCTGTTGGTTCCCAGTGCATATAAAGCATACATGACAACTCCATTGCAATTGTTTGTTTATTGTCATGAGTTCCCCTGTCACACTCTACTCCATGTTAAACTGGCCCATCCATAGCTGTTTGGCTTAACCCTCCTACTGCTTAGAATTCATGTACATTTTGATTATAGGTATAGCGGATGTATCCTGTTTTATGTGGGCATTTCAGTATGTGCTGGAAGAGTGCCGCCGCCGACTCTAGGGATGCGGCTGCGCTTGCGTCCCCATGTAGCCGTAAAAAATAGTTGGTACACCCAAAGCCCCTAACCCTCTAACCCTAACCCCCTAAACCCCACTTTCTAACTCTAACCCATACCCCCTAACTGTAGCCAGAACCCGAAACCCATAACCACTTACCTGGCCTGCTGGGCTGGCGTAGCTAGAGTCGTTGGCGGTGCACTTCCAGAGATGCTCACATACAACAGGATAGGTCCGGTCTAGCTGGTACATCCCCATGAGACTACATGTATGGATGTGCACACTGCAGCATATGCGGATACAGACTCTGATGGACTGCAAGTTTGTGTCGTGTAATAGCATAATCTGGACCATGTTACATTAACATGTTAACTCACATTGCTGAGGATTGGTCACAGATTGGTCTGTCTCACACACTGGCCAACAGATTCAGATGAGCACGTGTCCTAATTAACTGCAGTTGGCACACCGCACCAGCATTACATATAGTCATATGAGCCATGGGCCCTTTCCTGTTATCTGACCGTGACTGCTGGTAGCAGCAGTGAGCAGCCTCTACATGTCACAGCATTTTCCTGGAGATTATATAATCATGCAGATTTAGTGGGTTATGGTGTTGTTAAGGTAAGGGGTTCAGATTAGTGTGAGGGCTAGTGCTTTTGGGCTTCTGTGTAAGTTGAAAATGATGTATATAACAGCGGCAGCGCCATCTATCAGCCCCTTGGTCCAACTGCTGCTGCCAGCAGTCGCTGTCACATAACAGTAAAGATCCCAGCCAGGATCCACAATACTAATGATGCAGATCAATTTTGATTAGCGTCAAACATTCACAGCCAATTACAAGTCACTCTGATCTCAGAGATATGGAAACAACAATACTCAAATCAAAATCTTGTCTCATTTCAGTACCAGCCAGGCGTCCCCTGCCTACGCAGGTTCCTGCACCTTATGAAGATGCAGGACCACCTGCAGCTACATCACCTGCAGCAGGGCCGTCGTATGAAAGTCCACCTGGGCCATCCACAAGGTGCCATCAATTGCCTCCAGCCAGGATAATGGCACCGCCTGTCTCCCAGCCAATGTGGGCTGGACAAATGTGGGGCCACCCAATGTGGTCCCATCCTAGTTGGGCCCACAGAATGGATCCACAAGCAATGGTGCCCTGGAACATGGGCCCCCGGCAGGGCATGTGGCCCCCGCAGGACCAGCAGGACACTCTGGCCACTCTGGCCACTCTAGCCCCCGCAGGCCCAGCCAGCCACTCTGGCCCCCGCAGGCCCAGCCAGCCACTCTGGCCCCCGCAGGCCCCGCAGGCCCCGCAGGCCCAGCCAGCCACTCTGGCCCCCGCAGGCCCCGCAGGCCCAGCCAGCCACTCTGGCCCCCGCAGGCCCAGCCAGCCACTCTGGCCCCCGCAGGCCCCGCAGGCCCAGCCAGCCACTCTGGCCCCCGCAGGCCCCGCAGGCCCAGCCAGCCACTCTGGCCCCACAGGCCCTGCAGGCCCAGCCAGCCACTCTGGCCCCACAGGCCCCGCAGGCCCAGCCAGCCCCACAGGCCCCACAGGCCCCGCAGGCCCAGCCAGCAACTCTGGCCCCACAGGCCCCGCAGGCCCAGCCAGCAACTCTGGCCCCACAGCCCCCCCAGGCCCAGCCAGCAACTCTGGCCCCACAGCCCCCCCAGGCCCAGCCAGCAACTCTGGCCCCACAGCCCCCCCAGGCCCAGCCAGCCACTCTGGCCCCACAGCCCCCCCAGGCCCAGCCAGCCACTCTGGCCCCACAGCCCCCCCAGGCCCAGCCAGCCACTCTGGCCCCACAGGCCCCGCAGGCCCAGCCAGCCACTCTGGCCCCGCAGGCCCAGCCAGCCACTCTGGCCCCGCAGGCCCCGCAGGCCCAGCCAGCCACTCTGGCCCCGCAGGCCCCGCAGGCCCAGCCAGCCACTCTGGCCCCGCAGGCCCAGCCAGCCACTCTGGCCCCGCAGGCCCAGCCAGCCACTCTGGCCCCGCAGGCCCCGCAGGCCCAGCCAGCCACTCTGGCCCCGCAGGCCCAGCCAGCCACTCTGGCCCCACAGGCCCCGCAGGCCCAGCCAGCCACTCTGGCCCCACAGGCCCGCAGGCCCAGCCAGCCACTCTGGCCCCACAGGCCCCGCAGGCCCAGCCAGCCACTCTGGCCCCACAGGCCCCGCAGGCCCAGCCAGCCACTCTGGCCCCGCAGGCCCAGCCAGCCACTCTGGCCCCACAGGCCCCGCAGGCCCAGCCAGCCACTCTGGCCCCACAGGCCCCGCAGGCCCAGCCACTCTGGCCCCACAGGCCCCGCAGGCCCAGCAGGCCCAGCCAGCCACTCTGGCCCCGCAGGCCCAGCCAGCCACTCTGGCCCCGCAGGCCCAGCAGGCCCAGCCAGCCACTCTGGCCCCGCAGGCCCAGCAGGCCCAGCCAGCCACTCTGGCCCCGCAGGCCCAGCAGGCCCAGCCAGCCACTCTGGCCCCGCAGGCCCAGCCAGCCACTCTGGCCACGCAGGCCCTGCAGGCCCATCCAGCCACTCTGGCCCCACAGGCCCAGCCAGCCACTCTGGCCCCACAGGCCCCGCAGGCCCCACAGGCCCAGCCAGCCACTCTGGCCCCGCAGGCCCAGCCAGCCACTCTGGCCCCACAGGCCCCGCAGGCCCAGCCAGCCACTCTGGCCCCACAGGCCCCGCAGGCCCAGCCAGCCACTCTGGCCCCACAGGCCCAGCAGGCCCAGCCAGCCACTCTGGCCCCACAGGTAGAGAGACACGGGGGGGGTTAAGAGAGACACGGGGGTAGAGAGACACGGGGGGGGGGGGGTAGAGAGACACGGGGGGCCACAGGCCCTGCAGGCCCAGCCAGCCACTCTGGCCCCACAGGCCCTGCAGGCCCAGCCAGCCACTCTGGCCCCACAGGCACCGCAGGAGCAGCAGGCCCAGCCAGCCACTCCGGCCCCGCAGGCCCAGCAGGCGACTCCGGTGAGGCAGGACACACCAGTCAGCAGTGCCTCCACCCAGAGGACACAGTGGTCTGGGTCGCTGCCAGTTAGTCCGGCGCTGTCAGCGGCCCAGTGCCAGGATTTGATGGCTCATCTCCAGCATGAGCGTGAGCAAAATCAACAGTTCATGCTGGAGATGAGACGCCACGATGCCAGGAAGCTCGAGGAGAGGAGACGCAACAACGACCGGAACTTCGAGGAGAGGAGACGCCATAATGAACGGGTGTTTCAGGAAATGACACGCCAAAATGAACGAATGTTCCAAGAGGTGAGGCGGCATAACCTTATAATGGAGGAGTACGCCCGAAGGGCCGAAATGGCCCGAGAAGGCCAGCCCCAAGACCGGGCTACCCCTTCAACCTCACCCCCTTCAACATCACAGACCCTGTCACCAGCATCCAGGCCGGAAGAGCCTCCAACCATTCAAAGAGGTCGGGGCCGGCCTAGGGGAACATTTCCAAAGGCCAGGAGAGCCAGGAAACACACAAGCGGAAGCGGAAATAGGTGAGAACATGTTCATGTTGCATATGGAAGCAATTGATGTCCAAGATCTATTGACGTTGAGGTGTTGCAGTCAATGCGTATATTGTTCTAATTGATGTCTTGCTCTTATCTCTTTAGGTTCCAATTTATTGATGTTTCTGAATTTCTGCCTCCCGTTTTTTTTTTTTTTTTTTTTTAATAATTTGAAAGCATAAGATTAAACATTATGCTCACATTATCATTGTTTTTTTTCGTTTATACTGTACCATGATTGGTAAACACCACATGAATGCTACACACCAACGTTATTGGATTAGTACATCTTCCTTCAATATACCAGCCCTGTGTTAATGTAGGGTTGGGGTAACAGCCACTAGTGCAGCTGAGGGTGGAGGTAATATTCATGAGTTTGATTACAGTAACGGTGATGCATGGTATTCGTGTTTCTGACACATGGATAGATTAATTCAGGGGAAATATCAAAAGTGAGTCCACCCCTAAGTGAAATTGGCGATATTTTGTGGGGCCACCATTATTTTCCTGCACTGACTTAACCCTCACGGGGATGGATTCCCCAGAGTTTCACAGGTTGCCACTGGAGTCCTCTTCCACTCCTTCATGATGATATCATGGAGCTGGTGGATGTTAGAGACCTTGCACTCCCTGTAACGGTATGATCATATTTTAACCATAACCATAAAACAGGGTAAAACAGTGATGGGTTCCGTTACACTCCCCACCTTCCATTTGAGGAGTACCCCACAGATGCTCAATAGGGTTTAGGTCTGGTGACCTACTTGGCCAGTTCATCAACTTTTGACCTTCAGCTTCTTTAGCCAGGCAGTGGTCGGCTTGGAGGTGTGTTTGTGGTCGTTATCATGTTGGAATACTGCCCTGCGGCCCGTTCTCCTATGGGAGGGATCATGCTCTTTCTCAGTTTGTCACAGTACATGTTGGCATTCATGGGTTCCCTCAAAGAACTGTAGCTCCTCAGTGCTGGCAGCATGCATGCAGGCCCAGACCAAACATATATGCATGTGTATATATGTTTTCGCTAATATGTTGTGTGAGACCAGTGCAGCCTGTAATAGAAAGGGAAGATCACAACTATCACACATTGATACATTTTCGGACATCCACATGTGGTTCTCTACCTTGGATAGATCAAGTGGAGTATTCAACGAAGAGATCTGTTCCCCCAGGACACGTCTGCATGGTCCGATAAACATTTCGGACCGCTTCAGCAATACATAGGGGATGTCTTGGGGAAAACGAAAGTTAGGCCTACATTAATGGAGTTATTAGTCATTTCCTCTCATGCATACATGCACATGTTTCCCGCAAATACTCACTTACAATGTAGACGCCATTGATGTACCTGATGTTCTGTTGCTGGCAAGGTCGTTTCCCATGTCTGTGTGGGTAAACAATGTGTTGACACACGGAAACAGTTCTGTAATGGCAATATGATGAGATGAGTCACACAATCCATATGATATATTGCACAATGATTCCTAGTTAACACATCCTTGAGACTATTCCTTTTATCTGACTGAGAATGCTTTTACCAGCATTCGCTGACAAAGAACAGGGGACATCCCCTCTTTGCATCACATGAGGTACATTTATTATGGTTTACAATATGCTGGTATGTTCATATATCCAGATTGCTAGGAATTGCATTGACCTCCATGGGATGTGGAATAGCATGATCAGATAATGTGAACATTACTGTTCTGTGAAGATGTTTTCAAATACGATTGTGAGGCCTATATCCATTGACATTGTGGAATACATCAGACCATCCATTTAGCTTAGCTTCTTGAGGTTGGCAGATATCAATATATAAGATGTGTATGGGAGTGTGCGCATACTTACCATTAACGGATATCAGAGCAGGCTGTATTTGATCCAGTATGAAGAATGCGTCACGAGACATATGTTACATCACAAAGCTATCCTCTACTGTGGACTGTTGGATATTCTGGAAGACAATGGGGAAGGAGAAAAGAGATGTATTAGTAACCATAATCAAGGTACATTATAGTTGGTTGTAATTAGTTTCAGACTTTCATGGGAAGTCTCACGAATGACGTGGGCACGTAGTTGTGACCCCTGAACGTTATCCTCACCAGCGGGAGGTACTGGACGCTCCGCCGGTTCAAGCGGAGCATCATCAATGTTCCCCAGACAGTTTGCCTGTACTGCTATATTGTGCAGAATACAGCAGGCCATGATGATGTGACAAACCTTCCCTGGTGTATACTGTAGCGCCCCGCCAGTGGAATGTAAACATCTGAAGCGCATCTTCAGGAGTCCAAAGGTGCGCTCTATTACATTCCGGGTTCTGGCATGGGCCACATTGTACCTCTCCTCCCCCTCTGTGCGTGGATTGTTCACAGGGGTCAACAACCACGGCAAACACCTATATCCTGCATCACCTGAAGGAAACAAAAATGGGAGATGTAGATATGAATGTGAGTTTGTGCTGCTCGTTAAAGCATCTGTAAATATACGCAATGATTAATGTGACGTTAGTTTAGGGATCTCTGGGTTGGAACTTCATACTCCTATGACCACGTCACATCGGGTTAGGCACAGCAACAAGCTACGATGCAATGGCTCAGTCGGCACACCTTCTTTATGGCGCACGGCAAATGAGCGTGGACAATACGGCGCTGCTAGAAGCCGGCGACAGTAGCGCACTGTTGGAAATTGTGTGCCAAAATGTGCGTCCATCAAAGAGCGCAAGGTGTAGAATCTATTGACTAATAGGCCAAAACCCTCTAACCCAAACCACTGAGACCCCATGCCTAACACTAACACTCATAATCCAAAGCCTTAGCCCAAAGACCCCTAAGCCTAAAACCCCTAAGTCCACCCTTAAATCCTTATCTCAACTCCTGCGCGCAGATGTTGTGCGCGCTATTGAGGGACTCTATTTTGTCTGTTGGCGCATGCGTCGTTGCGCATTTTTCACGCAACAATGGAATAGCATTACAGTGGAACTTGATGTATATTTTAGGGGATCCTTTATGGGTACTCACCCAGTAGCCACCCAGGTGGAGCTTCTCCAGACTCAAAATAAAGATGGGTGGATGACTGACGCAGGATATGGGCATCATGAGTACTTCCCGGGATGCCTGCAACCACATTTTGTTTGCGCATGTCTGCATCACAAACAACCTGGACATTGATGGAATGATAGTGTTTGCGATTTCGGAACAGTGCTTCTTGCTCTCTAGGAGGTATCAATGCTACATGTGTACAATCTATAGCACCGAGCACATTGGGGATACCTCCCATTCGAAAGAAATCTGCTTTCACCTTCAAGATCTCTTCCCCAGTGTGGGGAAAACTGATGTATCTGGCAGTTTTCGGAACGATAGCATGGAGGAATGTGCTCAGGCACCTTGAAAGGCTTGCCTGAGACATTCCTCCTACTATGCTAGCAGTGTTCTGAAAACTACCAGATGATAGGATGTGTATGGCGGCTAACATCCGTGTCATGCCTGGGATGGCTCTATTGGTCCGTGAGGAAGGCTCCATGTCCTCCCTCAGGACCGCATAGAGCTCCTCCAGGCTGGCACGGGTTAGCCTAAAACGCTCATACACTTCCACATCAGTTAACCCCTCTAATGTGACTCTCTCCCTGTACACCCTGGGTGCACGAATCCTCCTGGCAGGCTCCTGGGCCTGCTCACCCCCCTGTGGGTCTGGCTGTGCAGGAGCCCCCACTTCATGTGCCACACCCTCTAGGGGTCTCTCATCTGGCCCCCCATCAGCTGATCACCCACATCAAGGTCCTCCTCCCTGTCTGCAGGTGCCCTCATATCCCCCTGTCCCTGTGCCACTGGAGCTCTCTCCCCTAACTGACCCCCCACCATGACCCTAGGCATATCCTGTGATGAGCCTCTTGCCTGGCTTGGTTCCGGACCACCATGGATTGCATCAGCACGCTCACCCACATTCACTCCCAGCCGCCCCTCTCTGCCCGATTTCCACTCAGCAACATTCGGTAACAAATATCCATTCCTATGACGCTGCGCTCTCCTCACATACCTATACGCCGCACTCAGGTTGCTGCTATCCATGATGGTTCAGACTTGCTAATTCATGGATGATGATGTGGTTATATAGCTTGCTAATTACCCCATATGTGATTATCCGGGTGGATTTCACAAATGGAAAAGCTCACTGGTGTATCTAAGCTTCATCATGTTATGAAGTTCCCTGATTATGGATTTGTTGAGCCATTTTAATTAGTAACCCCTAATATTCTGGGCCACATTTGAATTTGGGCCCATGCTACATGATCTATGTAATGTGGCGTGGAAATATATACAATATTAGTGTTCAAAAATGTAGATGTAATAAAAGAGATGTAAATCAGATAATGTTGATATGTTTAGGGGACACATTCTAGCCATTCTGAGTGCTAAAGGGTTAATTTGGCCGCCATATTGAGGATGTACATGACAATAAAAAGATATCTTTTATTAACTTATTTGATCATTGGGGATTGTTTTTACAGTAATTCGAATGCCTTTTATTGCTTCCTTTATACTCTTAGGGCCCTTTCAGCCCGGTTTCATTACAATGCCGTAAGTGCATCGTGTGGACTTCAACGGATGCAGCCGTAAATTAAATCTAGCCAGGCGCGAATCGCGGCCTTCAGAATGTAGGAAGGCCGTGACGTTTAGGCGCGCACGCAAGCTGGAAGGGGGACGGACTAGCCGCGCCCGGCACGAACCATCCAATAGCGGAATCACGCATCGCGCCACAGGTCGCACAGCCAATCACTTACGGGATAGACCATTTGATTGACAGTGGGAGTGAATAAACAGGAATGACACGCGCCCACGCCTCAACTGTGTTGCGATTTCTGACGAGGTAGCACGCGGTTCCAGGAGCTTGGTGGTTGAGAGGAGGTAAGTTGCTTTATTATCAAGTCGCGGTTTAAGTTCTTTTTACGGGAACCCGTTACTACATTTACGGATGCCGATGTAAAGAAGTACAATTGTGTTTTTTGCTTGTTTATAGGTGGTTGGAGGAGTTTGGAGAGTTTGTGAGTATATATCCGGCCCGTAGGAGTTTGGAGGGAGGTAAGTTGCATTGTACATGCTTTTCATCATATCAAGCTGTCTTTTATTTGTATGTTTTGCCAATTTCTATATTTACTGAATACACTGGCGAGAAGTACAATTGTGTTCTTTGCTTGTTTATAGGTGTTTGGAGGATTTTGGATCTTTGATCCGGCCCTTAGGGGTTTGGAGGGAGGTAAGTTGCATTGTACATGCTTTTCATCCTATCAAGCTGTCTTTTATTTGAATGTTTTGCCAATTTCTATATTTACTGAATACACTGGCGAGAAGTACAATTGTGTTTTTTTTGCTGTTGGCCTATAGGTTTGGCGAGTTTGTTGTTGTGGGGAGAGGAGTTTTGTGGAGGGAGGTAAGTTATTTATATTTTTCTGTTTCGTATTATATCTGGATCTCTCTCTCTCAATCTCTCTCTCTCTCTCTCTCTCTATCTATCTATCTATCTATCTATCTATCTATCTATCTATCTATCTATATATATATATATATATATATATATATATTATATAGAGAGAGAGAGTTTGAGTTTGAGTGAGATTTCTACACATAGGTGTTCCAAACTGCTTCTTCAATGGGGCTTGACAAGAACTTATTTTCAGCCTAGAACAGCAGGACCATGTAGTTCCTACTACCTCTGGTACAGAAGATTTCTTCAGGATAGGTACCACGCCCCCATTATAATGCAGATAGGATATTAGTGGCCTCAGACATGGGCCACTCCCCACACATGATAGAAGCACACAGTAAATAGCCGCATGCCTTGTATATATGCAAACTGTAACTGACCCTTCCACATTGTTTAGGAAAGTATTGATCTAGCGTGTTTCATCAGCGCCTCTCAGGTCCAGAGTAAGAGGTGCTGTACACCCCTCCCACTGCTGTCACAGGCTCTGTCCACTTAAGGTTGATTACTGCAGTTAGTTACAACATTGATATCCAAGCAGAAATAGTGTTCGAGGCGATCAGAATGGGGAACGAGCGTGGAGCAGGCAAACCCACTAAAACATTTCTTTATTTCTCTTTCTTTTCTTTTCAGGTGGTGATGGAGGGAGAGGAGCAGAGGGTGGAGGAGTGGCAAGGAGTCCCGGGGCGTGGAGGTGGGGAAGAGGAGGGGAGGAGTGAGGAGGAGGAGGTACTAGTTGAGGAGGGGGAGGCAGTAGAGGAGGAGGTAGTGGAGGAGGAGGGAGGAGAGGAGGAGAAGGAGGGAGGAGAGGAGGGAAGGAGGGAGGAGAGGAGGAGGGAGAAGGGAGGAGAGTAGAGGAAGGAGAGAGGAGAGTAGAGGAAGGAGGGAGGAGAGTAGAGGAGGAGGGAGAAGGGAGGAGAGTAGAGGAAGGAGGGAGGAGAGTAGAGGAAGGAGGGAGGAGAGTAGAGGGAGGAGAGGAGAGTAGGAGGAAGGAGGAGGAGGAGGAGAGTGGAGAGGGTCCTCATCCCCAGTCTGAAGAGCAAGAGGCTGGCGGCAGGTCCAGGGCCCACAATTATAGCCGGGAGGAGAACAGGGTCCTCCTGGAGGCCATCCGTGCCCGCCCTGTCATCACCTCGGGGGGTATGGAAGTCAAGGCTGGGCCCCGTGCTAATGCTTGGCAGCAGGTGGTGGATCTGGTGAACGGTGTGGCGTGCCGTAGACGTAGTCTGCGGTCCATCAAGCACCGTTTCGACGACATCAGGGCCGTGGTGAGAAAGAAGATGGCGCAGGAGGCCGAGGGGCGGAGGGTCAAGTACCTTGCCCATGAAGGTATTGCAAGGGCCATGCTTGCACCCTCCGACGCAGCTGGAGCATCAGGCCCGGTGGAGCAGCAGGACCCAGCCTCCATGGCAGGTGAATATGACATACAGCAACATGCCACCACATGTGCATCACACACACTACACATGGACATGACACTGACATGTCAGCTCCATGAAAGAACAAGGGATAGATGGATGCATCATTAAATTCATGAAGCTGACAAATCACTGTCATTCCTGGTCACCACAACAGTAATCAAGCAATAGAGCAGGTGTGTCCAAACTCGGTCCTGGTGGGCCACACACATGCCTGGATTTGATAACCCTGCTGCGCACATGTGAGTCAATCGCTTCTTCAGTCATCCTGATTGACTCACCTGTGCACAGAAAGGATGTCTTCCAATCCAGGAAAGAGTTTGGACACCCCTGTAATAGAGAGTCCATGTATTGGTGTGCCCGTTCAGCCTATGCAGTTACAGACAGCAGCCGTAATACAGATAGAGTTGTGAGCCGAGAACCATCAAGAACAAAAACCTAAGAATAGATAACAGCTAGTATAAGATAGCTAATCAGAGAATCATCCATTTTCAAGGCTAGATGTCAGATAATTAGAAATGAACACATATCAATGCGCTAATCAACATACTAATGACATGTACCTTTCTTCTCTATCTCTCAGCATCCAGGAGGAGCTCTGGGTCCTGTGACCAGGGAGAGGAGGCGGGGCCATCAGCCCCGTACCAGGATCCTCCAGCACAGGGGGAGGAGGAAGGAAGATCAGAGGGCTCTGGGTCAGAGGATGGGCTGGTCATTGACCTTGCAGGGTCACCTGCCACAAGCCCTGGGCCTATGCCCATCCTCGAAAGACTTGCTCTGGGGCCCTCCTCCGCCCAAGGGACAGCACCTCCTTCCCCACACAGTACGCTGGCCTGGTCACCACCGGGCACATTATCACCACAGGCTCCAGCTGTGGACCTCCCCGCACCACCTCACCACGCCCACCCAGCGGTGTCGTCGCCGCAGAGCCAGGCTGTGCAGGTGGAGATGCTGGCCGTCCTGAAGGAGCTGCTGGCCAGCACCCAGAGGATCGAGGCCAACCAGCTCCGGATGGATGCCAGCATCTCTGCCCTCCGGTCACATATGACCCACAGCCTGGCCAGGCTGTCCAGGGAGGTGAGGAGGCACCACATGACATCTGAGCACCTTCAGGTCAGGCTGCTCAGACACGCGATGGTCCCCTCACCAACATCAACGGGGATCTCCCAATCCCCCAGCCAAGAGCAGCCTGGCCCCTCCTCTCCTCCCATGTGTCCGCCACCGCCCAGACCACCGCTGCCTGGCAACGCCCGCCCCCCCCCCCCCACCATCACCACCAGAGGGGAAACGGAGGATGGGCACAGGTGATGTGGGTCCTGGGCCCAAGCGGAGGAGGACATAGGGCCTCATTCAATTGCAATGTGGCCGATTGCTAAGGGATCAATTTGAGCACAGAGCATATTTTCTACAGATGTTTGTAGTTAGTGAACTTCTCTCCAAAAGCAAGGTCTTCACTAACTACAAACGTCTGTAACTAAATATATGCTCTGTGCTTATATAGAGCCCTTTTCAATCTGCCATATTGCACTTGAATGACGCCCATAGGGTCTGCAGACATGTTTTAGCCTTCTCAACAGCACTCCTCAGTGACCATCAATTGGTCACAGATTAAACAGAACACAAAGGGCCTCATTAAAATGTGATTTGGGCAATTGAATAGGGCTCTATATAAGCACATAGGATATTTGTTTTACAGAAGTTTTTAGTTAGTGAAGACCTGGCTTTTGCATAGAAGTTCCCTAACTAAAAACTTGCTTTCAAAAAGATCTCTCTGCTATGACCTGCCCACCTACAGTAGCTCACAGCTTCATTCAGGTACACAAGCCCCTTCACACCACTTAGCAATGCTGAAGGGGACCAGGGGAACATACACAACACATATCTACTCTGACCCATCAAGAAGGGCCGCAAGCTCTGGGATCGACAGCAAACTCACAGCCATCAGGCATAATCTCTGCTACTCCCATTTTGGTGGGAGCCATGTGCCAGGTGTCTAGTTATTCCCATTTGGTGAACTTCCAAACTGTTCTGCTATTTATCAATTTACATGGGTGAGGGTTGCTAAGTGGTGGTGGTGGTGAAGCAGCTTGTGTACCTGAATGAAGCTGTGAGCTACTGTAGGTGGGCAGGTCATAGCAGAGAGATCAGACAAATCCCAATGCACTAGAGGAGGAACTGACAACTTACTCCAATCTCTTTGGCCTTGAAACTTTGGATAACAGCACAGGCAGAGACCTAGCTGAATGTGCTGCAGTCCATAGGGTCACAGAGAGTCGGACACAACTGAAGAACTTAACCACATATAATGAAATATTCCCCAGGTACTTGATATATGCCAAGTGGCGGTCTGATTTGGCCACTATTTGTATTCTCTAATGTAGATGTGATGAGCGAGATGTGTATTCTATCGTTGATCAACCATATAGCGTGCATCGAATGTGCGCTGTCACCTGTGCACCGACACATGCGCGCATCAACAACAGCAGGCCCGACAGGAGGCTAGCAGGTCTAATGATTAGGATTAGGCTGTGGGGTGTAAGGGTTAGGATTAGGCTGCGGCTACAAGGGTTAGAAGGGTTTATGGCATTAGGTCATTTCACTTGCACCATTTCATTGACGCGCACTAGTCAAAAATATTACAACTGCGTAATGATGTGGGACCGCTCATGTCAGCTACATGTTGTCAAAACACATTTGCTGTGCGCGCCAATGTTGGGGTACATATTCTATTATAGGGCTGTTTTAGAGGCTACAATGGAACCTGTATGTGTGCTGACCAATCAAACATATGAGGAATATTAAACTAATTTAAAGTCTTGTTAATTTAGAGGCTGTAATGCTTGGGCCTCCATTTTAGGGTTACAGGCTTAAACCATGCAGACTGCAAAAACCGTAACAAAATGGATACCTTTAACCTCCAAGCACGTACGTCCTTTAAAAACGAGCTGCAGGCTTGGAGGACAGCCCGCACGGGCTTGAATACGGAGCTACGGGCTTGGTCAGTGAAGTCTGTGGGACTTGTACGGATTTTGAAATCAAAGTACAATTTGGCGATGTGCAAGCTTGAGAAGGTTTGGCTAGTAATCCTCATGCCCCCCCCCATTATGTTCCCCATCATTTACAGTGCTTTGCAGTGCTGGATTGAATATATATTGGCTAGTACAATGCAACAAGGACCAGCCCGCGGAACTATGGGCCGTAAAGTAATCCGTAAATAATATATCGTATTTGGGCTGATGTGCAAGCTTGAGAGGGTGTTGCTATTAATCCTCGTGTCCCCCATTATGATGCCTAGCATTTACGGAGCTTTACAGTGCATTCTCATTCTCATTCAATAGTTTTTATATTTGCATTTTCAGTTTTAGGACTTTGCGGCCGGAAAACAAGATTTACGTGCGCTGGGAATAAGCTTCCGGCCGTTTGCATGATATTCGGCCGGCCGGAAGGGGATATCCTTGCGGCGCTGTATAATTGAATTGCAAGGTAAAAGTAGCTCTACACGGGCCCGTAAAACGGCCGCAAGGAATCGCAGCTTTGCGGCCGTTTTACGGCCGATAATTGAATGAGGCCCTTAGAACCTGTTGTTCAAACATTCCATGACTTTTCACATGATGAATATGAAAGTCAAACTCCTATATGCTTTGCAAATTGTCCTTTACTCAAGTCTTTAGCAGTAGAGGTTCATAGTTGTGGGGACATGAGTACTCAATGTCAGTTTTGTGAGGCTTATTATTTTAAACAGGAGAGACCCAGAGATGGCCAATTTATTAGTTGTTGTCAAAAAGGCAAGTTCAAACTTCCAGAAAGGAAAGAATTTCCAATCTATTTACAAAATATTATGACTGAACCTACTTTTCCAAACTACAAAAATTTTAAGACAAACATAAGATCCTACAATAGTGCCATATCCTTTGCATCTATGGGGGCAACATTAGCTGCTAATGTACCAGGACATGGTCCTTACTGTTTTAAAGTCCAAGGCCAAATTTATCATCGTACTTCACATTTACATCCAGAGGAAGGAGAGCAAAGAAAATTCGCTCAATTATATGTCCTAGATACAATGGAAGCTGTTGACCAACATATGCAGATGGAAGAAAATAAAAAATGCTTACCCAGTGTTTTCATAGAGCTAAATAACATTATGGACAACAATCCGTACAGTAAAGCTTACAAAAAATTGGCAGAAGTAGAAAATGAACAACTACTTCATGCACAAAGACATCAATTACCCATGCCAAAGGTTAATATGGTGCTTAAAAGAGACAGACATACTGATAAACGTCGTTATAACTTGCCAACATCAAATGAGGTTGCAATGGTGTTTCAAAATGATGAAGGAGAACCACCATTTCAAAGAGACATTAGAATATATCCCAGAAATGAGGAGCAACCATTTATTAATATTAATATCTTAAGTCCTAATTTAGATCCAATGACATATCCCATCTTTTTCCCACATGGAGAAGCAGGTTGGCAACCAAAATTAACCCTTCCCAGTTACCATTCCTTCCTAACTCTCCTATCTTCCTGTACTGTCTGACCCCAATCCATTCTCTCTCTCTCTTTCTTTCAGTGCAAATTTACTCTGGTTTTAAGGCCTACTTCATCTGTGACACACTCAGAACTGCATTCAGAACACCTCAGCAGTGCAAATTTACTCTGGTTTTAAGGCCTACTTCATCTGTGACACACTCAGAACTGCATTCAGAACACCTCAGCAGTGCAAATTTACTCTGGTTTTAAGGCCTACTTCATCTGTGACACACTCAGAACTGCATTCAGAACACCTCAGCAGTGCAAATTTACTCTGGTTTTAAGGCCTACTTCATCTGTGACACACTCAGAACTGCATTCAGAACAACTCAGCAGGTATGGAGAAGACTATGGAAACTGTGCCATCCCTGGAGCCAATATGTTTATTAATATCACTACTGTATGCATGTTATTATATCTTGGCAGATAGAAATATTCTGACTTTTTGTTTTCAATTTTTAACTGTTTCCTATACCCTGCTCTGCTGTCCCCACCTTCCCACCCCATCCTTCCCCCCATTTATGGCTGGCATAATTACCTCAAATCTCCTCCCCCCTCCTCAAATAACTTTATTCTATGGTCTCTCTCTCATTCCTTCCTAACTCTCCTATCTTCCTGTACTGTCTGACCCCAATCCATTCTCTCTCTCTCTTTCTTTCAGTGCAAATTTACTCTGGTTTTAAGGCCTACTTCATCTGTGACACACTCAGAACTGCATTCAGAACACCTCAGCAGTGCAAATTTACTCTGGTTTTAAGGCCTACTTCATCTGTGACACACTCAGAACTGCCCTCCCTCCCTCCCCCTCCCCCTCACCCACCCCAACTCAGATTAAATTTATAGAGCCATAGAAAACACCTGACTTCCTACTTGCAGATATATCATCTCAACACTAGGGGTCAGCCAACATACTACTCTTTCACCTCAGATCCATCCCCTCTCCCTCTAAAATAAAACTCTTTCTATCTTTCACTTACTTCCTTGCCCTTGCTATTCCTTATTTGTTACTCTTCCCCAGTTCTCTGCCCTTTAATTCCCTTTAGATTGTAAGTAGCGAGTTTCTAGTCTTGTAGGGTGCTTTGGGATAAAGCACTTTCTGCTAAGATTCTAAGCTCAAAACAGGGCTCTTCAACTTTTTTAATTTTGTTAAACGTGTATTTCCCTTGTTCTTATCCCCTGTACAGCGCTACGGAATATGTTGGCGCAATACAAATAAAAGATAATAAATAATAATAATACCCAAATGCTAAAGCCAGAATCCAAAATAATGTTTCTATGCTTGAATTTAAAGTAGCTCAAATTGCCATTCGACATGGATTTAATCCGATTTTATGTGGTGGAAAACTAACACAACAATGGATTATTGATTCATATTTGCAAGTTGAGGCAAATAATTTAAACTTTATAAAATATCAACAAGATAAACTACGTGTAGAACAATATTCTGGACTCATGGACTATGTTGCTGACGTGGCTACAAGCAGAGACATAACAGCTGGCAAAGCCATCATTTTACCATGTTCCTTTCAAGGATCTCCTCGAAATATGAGAGAAAGATACAATGATGCTATGGCTATTGTCACCAAATTTGGAAAACCAGATTTATTTATGACATTTACATGTAATCCACAATGGCCAGAAATTACACAAAATCTACTTCTTGGACAAACTGCTTCTGATCGACCAGATTTAGTAGCCAGAGTTTTTAAGATCAAATTAAATGAATTAATACGTGACTTCACTATAAATCAGTTATTTGGCAAATGTCTTGCTTATGTATATACCATTGAATTTCAAAAAAGAGGCCTTCCACATGCACATCTTCTGATAATACTTCAAGAGAAAGATAAATTAGATACTTCGGACACAGTGGATGCAGTCATAGTTGCTGAACTACCAGATCCAGAATTATATGGTAGACTATATGAGATTGTAACTCATCGCATGATTCATGGACCCTGTGGAGACCTTAATCCACAATCACCATGTATGGAAAATAATAAATGTTCCAAAGATTTTCCAAAAGATTATAGAGACAAAACATATGCAAATTGTGATGGATATCCACTTTATAAAAGAAGAGAAGGAGATAGTGCCATTATTCATGGAAAAAAAGTGGACAATAGATATGTAGTACCCTACAATCCACATTTACTCATGAAGTACAACGCCCACATCAACGTTGAAGCCTGCACTTCTATCAAATCCATTAAATATGTCTACAAATATATTTACAAAGGCTATGATGCTGCTACTGTAGTCGTCAAAAGTGCAGACAACCCTGAATGTAGTGAGTTAGTACATGATGAACTTGCATCTCATGTAGATGCTCGCTATGTCAGTGCGCCAGAAGCTATGTGGCGGCTTTTAAAATTTTAAATGCATGATAGATCACATGCAGTATATAGATTAGCAGTACATTTGCCACAACGACATTTAGTCTATTTCCATGCTGGAAATGAAATGAATGCATTGGCCCAAAGTGAAGATCTTCACACAACACTAACTGCATGGTTTGCATTAAATTCCACTGATGCTCAAGCAACACAATACTTATATATTGAAATTCCATATCACTATGTTTTTTTGAATGGATTATGGAGACCAAGAAAAGCCAGAGCCAATAAAATAATTCCAAGAATTTACACAGTCAGTCCAAGAGATGTTGAACGTTTTTGCTTACGGATATTACTTTTAAATGTTCCAGGAGCACAAAGTTTTGAACAATTAAGAACTGTTAATGACATTGTATATGAATCCTTCCATTTAGCTGCAAGACATAGAAACTTACTCGCTGATGATACAGAGTGGGAAATATGTTTAGAAGAAGCAGCACAATGTCAAATGCCACGACAGATGAGAGAACAATTTGCTTTTATTTGTATCTTCTCAAATGCTCCAAATGCATTAGCTTTGTGGGAGACTTTTAAAAGTAATATGTCTGAAGACTTTATGCGACGATACAATGAACCCATTGCACACTTAAAAGCGTTAATGGAAATCCAAGAAGTATTTTTAACTCATGGATTAAGTTGTGCAAGTTTTAATTTGCCTGATCCAGGTCTTATAGATGACATAAACTTTGAAGACTATGACATTCAACTACAAGCAGAAAGAACAGAAGAAATACTTGCAACTTTAAATACACTACAATTGCAAGCATTTCATGCCATTAAAAATGCAATAGATGATGACATGGTGACAGAGCGTTATTTCTATCTTGATGGACCTGGCGGATCAGGAAAACCCTATTTGTACAATTTATTAATGAGTTCAGTATGAGCACAAGGCCAAATAGCAATGGCGTTTGCCACTACTGGAATTGCTGCACTTTTATTAGAAGGTGGAAGAACTGTTCATAGTGGTTTTAAACTGCCAGTGCCTATTTTAGAAAATTCTGTGTCAGATATTCGCATGACATCCTTACAAGCAAAGAAATTGAAGAAATGTAAATTAATTATAATAGATGAGGCCACAATGATGTCATGCTATGCCCTCCAATGTATTGACCGTTTGCTTCGTGAAGTCATGGATAATATTTTTCCATTTGGTGGAAAGGTAATGTTGTTGGGTGGTGATTTTAGACAAACATTACCTGTCGTTGTACATGGAAATCGAACTGACATTATCGAAAGCTGTATCAAGTCAAGCACAGTATGGAAACATTTTACCCATCTTCACCTGCAACAAAATATGAGATCAGAAGGCCAAACTGATTTCAATGATTGGCTTATTAAAATTGGAGAAGGCAGAACAGAAAAAATACTACATTTAGCTGACGACACTGTAGAGATCCCACCTCATATGATTTGTCAACAAGATATTATATCGGCTATATTTGAAGGGAGCATAAATAACGAAGAATATTCTGAGCTTGCCAACCAAGTCATACTGACATGTAAAAATAAAGATGCATTAATCCTCAATAATGAAATCTTTAAAAAAATGTATGCACCACAAAGAAATTATCACAGTGCTGATTCTGTACTTGCTAATGACAATGAAAGTCAGGCTAACTTTTCGACTGAATTCATAAACTCTCTAACTCCTTCTGGAATGCCACCACATATTTTGCAGCTAAAGAAAGGTGCAATTATCATGTTACTGCGAAATATGAACCCCAAAAAAGGCCTATGCAATGGCACAAGATTAATTGTTCAACAATTAAAGGACCATTTTATAGATGCTGAAATTTTAACTGGTACCCATAAAGGAGAGAGAGTTTTCATACAAAGAATAGATTTAGCACCAAGTGAAAGTAGTCTCCCTTTTATACTTCAAAGAAGACAATTTCCCATTATTATGGCATTTGCCATAACCATTAATAAATCACAAGGTCAAACTTTCAAATCTCTGGGTATTTTCTTGGAAGAACCAGTATTTGCACATGGTCAATTGTACGTTGCGTTGTCACGGTGCAAAAATCCACAGGCTATTAAAGTTTACATTGAAAAGAATGAAAGTCAAGGTGATTTATTAGAAGATGGACGTATTTTTTACTAAAAACATTGTCTACTATGAAGTACTATAACTTTGCAGGATACAAATTAAAGCCATGCAAACATTTTTTTAAAGCATTCAAAAATACATAACAATTGGTTGTTTAATTCAGTCATAATTAATGGAAGTACTGTTTATGGATGATTCCCCTCACAAAATACTTGCCTTGCATTTTTATGAAAAATTATGTTAAAATGTTAAGTCACTATGTAAATGTTTCTAATTTTACAAGTTTAAAAACAATATTATTTACAAGTTATTTCATTCAACATATTACAAAGTTCATGTTAAGAGCTCAAGCACCTTTTAAGTCACAATGTAAATATTGTCTGTTATCTTAAGATTACTACCTACATTAATGTTTATCGCCAGTTTATGTGCTCAGTAAGGAATTACTTTCATTAGGTAAGTTTTAAGAAGAGTTTTTATTGTATGCCTTCCTCTACATTCAATGTATATTAAAGTTAACAATTATTCTGATAGAAATTGCTTCTGACCGGGCAAGTGCTTGGCAGTAATTGGTGGATTTGATATTTGTTTAGTTGTCATGCACATAAAGCCTATGGCCTATTTTATCACACACTGTGTCATTTATTTTATTTGCTTGGAAGGTGGGGTGTAGAGTGTGGGTCACACACTAGGTCGTAAGTCTGGCATATATATGTGTGAATCAACATAATATACAATAGGGAACACTATCTATCTATCTATCTATCTATCTATCATTCTATTGTCAGTAAGTTGTGCTTTTGAAAGTGTCTACTTGTGTACATATATATATACATATATATATATATATATTATTTTGTATATATAAATGAATGGTCAGAGTATTCTAGTATACAGCGATACCTTTTTATTGGACAATTTTTAAGTGAGGAGATTTGAAGAGTTGTCCCTCCTTTTATGAAGTCTGAAGTAAAACTGACATTACATGTCACAGAGAGAGGAGACAACATCTGATATCATGGGATATATATATATATATATATATATATATATATATATATATATATATATATAGGGAACCAACATAATATACTAAGTGAAACATACACACATTATATATACATATACATCAGTATAGAGATAATCAGAGTATTCCAGCCTACAGTGATCTCTTTCCTATTGTACAAATACCTAAGAGTGATAGCCGGTAATAGAGACACAAACAGACAGGAGAGAGATTGAGGCAGAATCACAAGAAAATGTGATAAAGTTATCTGAGGAGCAAACCTTGTTGTCCATATCACCTTGGAGTACATAGAAGTACCTGGGGGTAGAAAGATTTGGGCTGTATGTAAAGGATTTGCCAACCTGTTTATACAATTAGCAATAGCTCCTCTGATCCTAACCCACCTGATTGTGATTGACAGCCTTGTTTTTAGTGATCACGCTCTCACGGTTTCCAGATATCTGGGGGTCTGATTTCTCTCTGTCTCCAGATACCATTGGGGAGTAATTATCAGCTGGGGCCCCGAGACGAAGTGTCCCAGTAATACTCGGGTATGATGAAAACAGGATTAATAAAAGCTATTATATTATTAAAATATGGATGCCCCTTTAAGTAGTAATTTAAAAAGAGTCCCTATCACATCTAGTCCTTGAAGTAATTGCCCTCCCCATACAATACCAGCTACATACAGTAGTGCTATGTCATGGCATCAGACAGCCGTGTAACAACTGACGTGACGTGATATAATATTATCATATACTATGGCCTACTTCTGAGCACACATACATTCCTTATACATTATACAATGACCCAAATCATCACTACTAAATCAGGTCACTATTATAAAACACTAGTACTGGACTAGACAAGTCACTATTACCCATTTCTAGTTGTTAAAGACTTATCATTATTCTTATGAATCATCCTCACTTTGAGAGTTAATTGATGACCCAAAATAAAGACAGTTAGATAGTCTTTTAATAACAACCAGGTGCAAGGATAGATGTCACATACGGGTATAAATCTGTATATTCATCTGTTCATTGGAGGGGTAAAAGGAATTTTATTACAAATGGAGAATAGATCAGCCCCTCTAAGACTGTCTGGTTTGTTACAAATATACAGTACAGGGAAAAGAGTGTGGGCCAGATCTACTAAAGTATGTTGGAGAGTGTTGGAGATCTTAGTACATGTGTCCCATAGGATAACACAGGAATAAAGATCAGCTCTACGAGCCCCTATGCAGGGAGTAGGAGCCCAAAACTATCTGAGGGGGATGAAATAGAAATAAAGGGGAGAGACAGAAAAGAAGGGAGTGGAAATGGAGTTAGAGAAGACACTGAATGGACAAGAGAGGAAGAGAAGGGAGAAATGAGAGGAAGAGACGAGAGAGAGAAAAAAGAGCAAAAGTGATGGACTCAATATACGAGGGAGAGCAGGGGAGAGAGAGAATAAAAGAAAGAGAGAAGGAATAAAAATAGAAATGGGAGAGAAAAGGGAGGGATAATGGAAAGAGAAAAGCTTTAGAATGGAAGAGAGTGAGGAAGAGAAGAGGAGAAGAGCTAGAAATAAATGAGAAAACGAAGTGAGAGATAGTGGAAGAACTGAAAAAGTTGACGTCAATAGAGTAACAGAGATAAGAGAGAGAGAGAGAGAAAGAAAGACAGAGAAGGAGGAAGAAAGAGAGGAAACAGGGTGACAATAGATGCATGGATGTGAGGGAGAGTGACGAATAAAAAAGAGAGAGTAGAAGAGAATATAAGAGGAGAAAAGATTGGGGAGAAGTAAACAGAACAGAAAAAGTTATAAAGAAGGAGGGACAGGGGAGAGGAAAGAAGGAAAGGGAATGTGAGAACAAAGAGAGGGAAGTTGTGAGGAGAGAGTCAGAGGGGAGAGAGATAGAGAGGAGAGAGTCAGAGGAGATAGAAACATGGAGGGTAGAGAGATGTTGAGGGGAGAGAGACAGATGGGAGAGAGACAGAGGAGTGAGAGAGGGGCTGACAGAAAGAAGATAAGAGATAGATAGAGGGCTAGGGACAGAGGGAGCTACATTACAACCCCCAAACTACAGATTTTTTTTAAAAAAAATGACATAACTGAAAGGAAATGCATCCAAAATATATACATTACAATATAATACAATACAAATAAAATACAATACCCCCCTATGTAAAATACATGCGTACCTCTCTCTCTAAAATACATTAAATCCTATCGAAACTACGCACATACCCCTCTATCTAACATACAATAAATCCTATCTACATACACAAACCCTCAAATCTAACCTAAAATAGAATAATTAAGACCACTTGCCTTTGCAGATGTCCCTTCAGATCGGCCCCCTAGGAAAAAAATAAAATAAAATCAGTACAACACACTACATAGAATAAATAAACATTCTAAATATTCTAAATATTCTACTCACCTTTCCAGCATGTCCCCGTCCTTCTTATTTTCTTCTCCGGCGCGGCCCCTGTTAAAAATAAACATTAGATTACTATAACATACCTGCACACAAAATAAAATAAACATAATATACATTGAACTTACCTTGGCGCGATGTCCCTGTGCTCCTCTTCTGCCCCGGTTGGGCCCTGGAACAATTCATGCTGTAATTTTTTTTTTTTTAAACTAACGGAGCTCTGCACAAGCGGAGCTCCCCAACGCTAATAAGGCCCCTAGAGCCTTTTCTGGAAGAAAATTGGCAATAGCGCCTTCTGATTGGCAATGGCGCCTTCTGATTGTCTTTTTGAAACCAATCAGAAGGATCTATTGCCTTCATCCAATCACAATGGGATACACCTCCATGCAGTGATTGGCTGGAGGCATCTGCGCATTCAAATTGGCTGCAGTGACAATAGCCAATCAGAAGGCGCAATTCCCTCAGCCTTTCACAATGCGATACACCCCCACGGATGATTGGCTGAAGGCAACTGTGCCTTCTGATTGGCTGATGCCACTGTCAATCAGATTACAGCCAATCAGAAGGCAAATATATCTTCAGCCAATCATACCGTTGGGGTGTATCCCATTGTGATTGGCTGAAGGCAATAAAGCCTTGGTTTAAAAAAGATTGACAGTTGCATTAGGCAATCTTAATGGGATATGGGGGTGTATCCCATTCTGATTGGCTCACACCTTGGCGCCTTCTGATTGGCTGAAATTTGATTGATGAATGAAGGGCTTATGGGTGTCCGTTTTGACCCCTATGAGTGACAGTGTTAATTAATGGATTATGGCGGTCTGTATTGACCCCCATGAGTGTCAGGATTAATTAAGGGCTGATGGGGGCTGTATTGACCACCATGAGTGTCAGGGTTAATTAAGGGATTATGGGGGTCTGTATTGACCCCTATGAGTGGCAGGGTTAATGAAGGGCTTATAGGGGTTTGTATTGAGCCCTATGACTGACAGGGTTAATTAATGGATTATGGGGGCCTGTATTGACCCCCATGGTATCATGGTTAATTAAGGGATTATGGGGGTCTGTATTGACCCCCATGAGTGACAGGGTTAATGAAGGGATTATGGGGGTCTGTAGTGATCCCCATGAGTTCCAGGGTTAATTAATGGATTATGGGGGTCTGTTTTGACCCCCACGAGTGACAGGGTTAATTAAGGGCTAATGGGGGTCTGTATTGACCCCCATGACTGACAGGGTTAATTAAGGGATTATGGTGTCTTAATTGACAGTATGAGTGACAGGGTTAATGAAGGGCTTATTGGGGTCTGTATTGAGCCCTATGACTGACAGGGTTAAGTAATGGATTATGGTGGCCTGTATTGACCCCCATGGTATCATGGTTAATTAAGGGATTATGGGGGTCTCTGTTGACCCCCATGAGTGACTGCATTAATGAAGGGATTATGGGGGTCTGTATTGATCCTCATGAGTTCCAGGGTTAATTAATGGATTATGGGGGTCTGTTTTGACCCCCATGTGTGACAGGGTAAATTAAGGGCTAATGGGGGTGTGTGTTGACCCCTATGAGTGGCAGGGTTAATTAATGGATTACTGGGGTCTGAATTGACCTCCATGAGAGTCAGGGTTAATTAAGGGATTATGGGGCTCTGTATTGATCCCCATGAGTGACAGGGTTAATGAAGGGATTATGAGGGTCTGTGTTGATTCCCATGAGTTCCAGGGCTAATTAAGGGATTATGGGGTCTGTATTGTCCCCATAAGTGACAGGGATATTTAGGTGCTCTGTATAGAGCCCCATGAGTGATAGGGTAATTTTTTTTATTGCAGGTCCTTTAAGGACCCTGTAAAGAGGTAAATTCGAATTTTGATTGCAGCGGGTGTCCTGGATTGTGTGCGATTGGGGAAACCCACTGCAAGGGTTAATGTGGGGAGCCCCAACATTGTTGGATTAATTTTAGGTAGGTTAATTTTAGGTTAATTTTAGGTTAATTTTAAAGTACCCCTGGCTGCCAGCCGTAACTGTTTGTGTGCCGCAGGCCCCTTGAAACCTTTTAGATGCAGTGGGGAACACAATCGTGACCCCCACAGCAAGGGTTAAATTTGCATGTAACCTCACTTCCAGACGTCCTGGCTGTCCCCCCGTGCTATGGTGTGCTTTTGGGTTTGCTTGGTTTGGGGAGTTAGTGCTCTGTTTTGCAACCTCAGGTATTTTTTTTTTCGAAGTCCTGCGGCTCGTAATTTTGCAGGAAATGAGGGAGAGGAAGAAGGGAAGAGAGACACAGGGGAAGGAGAGGAGGATGGGAAGAGAGACACAGGGGAAGGAGGGGAAGAGCGACACAGGCTAAGGAGAGTAGGAGGGAAAGAGAGAAACAGGGTAAGGAGAGGAGAAGGGGAAGAGAGACACAAGTGTTTAATTGTCTCGCATGTGATGAGCGCCTTCGCCGCTCATCGTCTAAGTGCTGAGAGTTAACCGCTCATCACCTAAGGCGCTCATCACCTAAGTGCTGCGACTCAACAGCTCGCTTTGGTTCGCGAGGCTCGCAGGCGATGAGCCTAATTGTCTAAGTCGTACACACCACGCAAAGCGTGATGACGTCTCGCAGTTCGACAATTATAATATGTGATTCTTTCATCCTTACCGGGATAACTTTCACTTCTCCGCTCTGTAGCTTTAAAGATACAAAGGGGGTGGTAACCTTTAGCAAAGACACTACACTACAGAAAAACTTCATTAAATCATGAAACCTTTCTTTCTATTTCTGAAACATGACTACATATCAAATAATTTTGTTACGTACATTATTTAAGGTGGACTGGTCAGTCGCTCATATTTCTCACTAACTTTAACATTACTGTAATCTAATTAATGTTTTCTCTTACAAACGAAACTAAACGTAGTCTCGCTTTTTCACAGGATTCTGCTAGGGGGGGGGGCAGCAGCGGGAGAAATCAGCGCAGTTATTGCTCTCACTATAAAGCTTAAAGTAACATGTCACAATTTCAGCAGGATGCAAAAACAATATGTTTCTTTAACAATATAACAAGAAACAAAATAGCCAGCTTAGAAAACACAGCATGCGCTATACAAAAGAAAAACAATTTTATAGTGTTTGAACAGTGAATTCACACACTCACACAAACACCTAAAGTAAACCTCTCCACTTTTTAAAGGTAAGGTAAACCTCTGTTAATCTATATCTACAGCGCTTATTTAAAGTAACACCTTGTAAGGTACAATATCTCTTTAATTACACTATTTTACTTAATGTCATTAATTTTACTTAATATCACTAATTAGCATTCTAGGTTAACAAAAACAAAAAATGCAATCAAACCAGGTTCCGGTTAGAAGTCAGTCTGGGTGTGGTAATTTTGTGTGACTATGTCCCATCACTCTTTACAAGCTTCAGTTTCCATGGAAGACATGCATGGCAGCAATCCTACACAGATTTTCATAAAAAGCGGCTCTGCTCACTGCTAATGTTGGCCATGATTAGCTGCAAAACGTCTCTGAAGTTTGGGGTGTTATCTATCGGACAATTCGTGCACTTCTGACTGGGCTCATCAAATCATACCCACAGACCACATTTTACTACAAAACCCAGTCATGATACCAAAAAACAGAGTCCTCTGAAATTTTCTTATTATTCGATTTTATTTACACAAAAAAAGGGGGTCAGCAACAAAAACATCCAAAATAGCTGTTTCTGACTGGCTGACTGAACAGAAAAATAAACAAAACACAGCTTTTTATAGTGAATTACATAAATAACATGGTATAATCCATTACACCTTCTATAAAAATGACACATTCCAGCAACAGCCAATAGGATATTATTTATATTATGATATCCAATAAAAATAAGATGCATGCAGTTTGCACGTGCTTAATCATATCTGGCACGTCAATATATGCGCACAAAAACTCTTACTTGCTATTTCTGGACATAGGTGAAGTGTTTGCATTGTAGGCTTATTGAAATACATATTTGTTTTGGCTAAGTTATTGTTGACTGTCTTCAGGAACAAATTTGCTAAATCATGGGACATGCAGATTTAACTGTTTTATACCTTAAGTCCTACAATGAAAAAATACTGGTTCTGAGCTTAAATTCACAAGTGCTACAATTAGTGATAAATGCTATATATATATATATATATATATATATATATATATATATATATATATATATATATATACAGTTGCAAGCAAAAGTATGTGAACCCTTTGGAATGATATGGATTTCAGCACAAATTGGTCAAAAAATGTGATCTGATCTTCATCTAAGTCACAACAATAGACAATCACAGTCTGCTTAAACAAATAACACACAAAGTATTAAATGTTGCCATGTTTTTATTCAACACACCATGTAAACATTAACAGTGCAGGTGGAAAAAGTATGTGAACCCTTGGATTTAAAATAACTTGTTGAACCTCCTTTGGCAGCAATAACTACAACCAATCGTTTCCTGTAGTTGCAGATCAGATGTGCACAACGGTCAGGAGTAATTCTTGACCATTTCTCTTTACAGAACTGTTTCAGTTCAGCAATATTCTTGGGATGTCTGGTGTGAATCGCTTTCTTGAGGTCATGCCACAACTTCTCAATCGGGTTGAGGTCAGGACTCTTACTGGGCCACTTCAGAAGGCGTATTTTCTTCTGTTTAACCCATTCTCTTGTTGATTTACTTCTATGCTTTGGGTCGTTGTCCTGTTGTAACACCCATCTTCTGTTGAGCTTCAGCTGGTGGACAGATGGCCTTAAGTTCTCCTGCAAAATGTCTTCATAAACTTGGGAATTCATTTTTCCTTCAATGATAGCAATCCGTCCAGGCCCTGACGCAGCAAAGCAGCCCCAAACCATGATGCCCCCACCACCGTACTTCACAGTTGGGATGAGGTTTTGATGTTGGTGTGCTGTGCCTCTTTTTCTCCACACATAGTGTTGTGTGTTTCTTCCAAACAACTCAACTTTAGTTTCATCTGTCCTCAGAATATTTTGCCAGTACTGCTGTGGAACATCCAGGTGCTCTTGTGCAAACTGAAAACGTGCAGCAATGTTTTGTTTGGATAGTAGTGGCTTCCTCTGTGGTATCCTCCCATGAAATCCATTCTTGTTTAGTGTTTTACATATCGTAGATTCGCTAACAGGGATGTTAGCATATGCCAGAGACTTTTGTAAGTCTTTAGCTGACACTCTAGGATTCTTCTTCACCGCATTGAGCAGTCTGCGCTGTGCTCTTGCAGTCATCTTTACAGGACGGCCACTCCTAGGGAGAGTAGCAGCAGTGCTGAACTTTCTCCATTTATAGACAATTTGTCTTACCATGGACTGATGAACAGCAAGGCTTTTGGAGATACTTTTATAACCCTTTCCAGCTTTATGCAAGTCAACAATTCTTAATCGTAGGTCTTCTGAGAGCTCTTTTGTGTGAGGCATCATTTACATCAGGCAATGCTTCTTGTGAAAAGCAAACCCAGAACTGGTGTGTGTTTTTTATAGGACAGGGCAGCTGTAACCAACACCTCCAATCTCATCTCATTGATTGGACTCCAGTTGGCTGACACCTCACTCCAATTAGCTTTTGGAGATGTCATTAGTCTAGGGGTTCACATACTTTTTCCACCTGCACTGTGAATGTTTACATGGTGTGTTCAATAACAACATGGTAACATTTAATTCTTTGTGTGTTATTAGTTTAGGCAGAGTGTGATTGTCTATTGTTGTGACTTAGATGAAGATCAGATCACATTTTATGACCAATTTGTGCAGAAATCCATATCATTACAAAAAGTTCACATACTTTTGCTTGCAACTGTATATATATATATATATATATATATATATATATATATATATATATATACACTAAAAATTTAAGGATATTTGTATTTTACCACAACATGGGGATAAAGAAAGAGAAAATGAAAGAAGGTAAACGTCAGGGAGGTGAGGCTCTGTCATGGGAATATCAGGAAATGTCAGAACAAACTGCTTTTTAACTTCAATAACTTACAAATAGATTTCATAAATCTGTTTTATATATATACTAGCGATATGTCCATCAAAAATGAGAGGGCAATACAATTTGAAGCCATGGCAATGCTGTATGCGACACTATGTAAAGCTTTTGCTACTCTGAGGACCTTCTGCGCTCATTTCGAGCCCCGCGCTGAGCGCCTTCAGTGCTCATTGCGAGCCTCTCCTCTGGTGTACTTTTGTTCTTCGGATCACCTTTGGCACTCATTGCGAGCGTCATTCCTTGTGCACTTTTGCTCCTCTGAGCATCTTCGGTGCGAAATATATATCTGCAGTGTACATTTTTATTTTAGTGTAGTGTAAAGTATACATTTTTATTTTCCATTACTAATTAATACTTATTAAATTAATGTATGTTACTAATTAATTCTGAATGTACAAATGTATTAGGAAGTGTGAAGCATTATTGTATTCATAAAGTAACTGCAGTGTAAAATATGCTATTTAGCATATTTTTTAAGATATATATATATATATATATATATATATATATATATATTTTTTTTACTAATAATGAATTAATAAATTAACTTAATAAATTAATATACTTTACCTATTTCTAATTAATATATCCAGCAATCAATATCCTGAAGAGCTAACAATCTCTTTTGATTTTCTTGCAGCATACGATGTACCTTTGGACTGTTGCTGCCTCGATGAGAGTGTCAGCAATGTGCCAATTGTGCGGTTATAAATAGGCTGCGTGCGCGATTCCAAATCATTGGTTAGGTGGGGTAAAGCGCCATTTTAGATTCGTAATGTTATTAGTTTCAAGATAGTGTTGTAAAATGGCGGCGATTATCTATGTGTTATGTGGCTCGCGGGCATTTTCTTTGTTCTTTCTAATAGTGTATTTTGTACCTTGTACGTTCCTGGGTAAATGTTATGTGACTGGTGGTGTTTTTTTTGCGGTTCGGGGTCGTGTAGTCTCGTTTTCATTTTGTTCGGCCACTTTTTTTTTCTTGCTTAGCACATTTTCAAGTGCCAAAACTTGCCAAATTTGTCTTAAATTTGCATGCAACCTCACTCCCAGACGTCCTGGCTGTCCCCCCGTGCTGTGTGTAAGGTTTTTGCATTTTTTTTTTTTGTGTGCGTTTTTTTCGCGTTTTTCGATTTGAGCAGTTTGGACGGTAACTTCGTATTTTTCCGACCTCACAAGTTTTTTTGTCTAATTCCTGTGTTCCTCAAATGCTTGCAGCCTAAGGCAATCCCGCGTTTCCTAACTGTTTAGAGGCTAAGTCCCACATTTTTCAATGCCTCAACGGTTCACCTTGCTACGCGATGCTCGCAGGCGACGAGCGCCTTCGGCGCTCCTCACCTAAGTCGTGCACAATAGCGCAAAGAGTGACGACGTCTCGCAGTTTGTCAATTAGAATATTTGATCTCTCTCTCTCTCTCTCTCTCTCTCTATATATATATATATATATAAATACAGTATATAGTTATAAACTATCAATCATATTATTATTATTATTTTGATTTTTTTCTTACATTTTGTTACTTGCTCAAACTTCATAACATATTTTATTCTATGATCTTTAGGGATTTCTTTTAAAATACAGGATTCTGTAATGATAATATAATCATGTCATGGCTGCCTGTAATGCCCATGATGTCATAATAGGCTTTGTTACTACACTGGGCTAGAGCTACCCTGACTTGTTCTGCCCTCTCATTACTGCAAAGCTTGCGATGGGTGATAGCGATTTTGCAATGGAGTTTCTCTCAATTGTTCTTGGTGAAGAGCCAATGAGTGACAGTGACCATACATATAGGTCACCCTGGAGTTCCTCTGTGCCCCCCTCAGTAAGGTCCTCGTCAGCCTTGTCTGATGCGAAGTGGTCTACAGGGGATGATGCCACTCCGGAGGAAAATGTCACTCAGAGGACGTCAGTTCCGTCGTCTAGATCCCACTCAGCAGCCTCATCATCAGGCGGGTCTGAGGTGGAGATCTTGACTGAGGAAGATACCATCCTGACGGTACTCTCAGGCCCTTTCACTCTCCCAGAACAACGGAGACAGTTATGTAAAGACCTCCATAACAGGATCGTTAGCCTGGGCGGTCAGTTGTCATTCCGTAGACAGAAAGAACTTGTCTCCGCCCTGGTGAAGATCCTGTTAAACGGAGGTCTGGCGGAGAGGATCCCCTGCATTCGGCTGTTGACTGAGGTCCTAAAGGGGGTCCTTGAGGATGCTGATTATCTGAAAACAGCGGTTGTCCCTCACTTAATATGGAGCATGAGGGACAATAACACCACTGTGCATAAGGAACTGCTGGCTTGTTTACAGGTGTGCTTTGGCATCAGGCACCGCCATGAACGCCAGAAGCAGCTCCATATATTAGTTGAAAAAGGCTTGGAAACGGCAGAAGATCGCCTGTTTTGTAACATCATAGGTCTCCTTCCAAGCCTTTTGAAAGAACATCTGAGAGACCTTAATTTTCACAATCTCATCTACACCCTAGCAACAAGGTTGTCCTCCGGGTCATCTGAGGAGCAAACCTTGCTGTCCATATCCACCTTGGAGTACTTAAGGAAGTACCTAGGGGTAGAGAGATTTGGGCTGTACTTAAAGGATTTGCCAACCTTTCTGTATCAGGCTTGTGTGAGAGGCATGGAGGATCAAAAAACATCGGTCCTCAAAAGTCGTTATTTTAAGCAACATCAAGTCTCCCAGTCGGTAACGACTCTGCCTCAAGTTAACTCCACACCTGTAACAACATCAAAATTAGGTGGCAATAACATCCATAAGACTGGTGAGCAAAATAAAGACCTTCCCAGGAGGAAAACAGTCCTTCCTCCAATTACCATCAGCGTGGGAAGAGAGTGCAGCCCAAATCATCCCTTAGCAAGCAGCCATCTTCCTGATATCTCCCGGAAACATCAGGTATGGATTATGTTTTCTAATATATGTTGTAGAGTTTTGTTATCTTTATAATCCCATGTCAGTTACAAACAACAGGGCTGCCAGGGCTACTTAGTTTTCATTTTTGGAATATAATATAATATAATAATAGAAGTTTAGACGTTGTAGATTTGATAATAAAACATTGCATAGGATTTGTTCCCTTGAAAATGAGTTATCTGACCTTTAGAAACATAAATTAGCTGAAAAGGCAAAGTTTGCTTCTGGTTTCAGACTTTATTTGCAAGATATCTTATTTAAGTACAGGTGTGTTCTGACAATGTCTGAATAGTTTTGATTTAATAAAGTTGCTCACATGGGAATATTTAGACTTTTTTCCTGGCTGTTTTCTTAATAAATGCGCTATGTGGGCCTTCTGTGTCCTTTTTAATGTAAAACATGGACATGGAAATAATTAGTAGCATTTTGTGCTCTTCATTTTATAATGTGAAGGACAGACAGGAATCAATCTATTATTATCATTATTATTATTATTATTATTATTATTATTATTATTATAAGATATATATATACACAACATCTTCTTATAATCTCTATGCATTTCTTGGAAGAGCGGTCAGCCTTATTTCATGATCTAAGTGTCTACTCTTTGTATCACGTATAGATGGCCGGATATCAAAGAAGAGCTGCTGCTAAGGAGGAGACCGTTCAGCTGGTTCCTGTGCCTCCTCCTAGGAAGGAGTCGAGTAACATCCCTTCCCTGAGGAGGAGGAATATGTGAGTGAGGATTAAAATGTAAAGTGTCCATTATTTGGCAAGTGGGATATAAGAGATAGTGTGGGGGAGATTAGGCAGGTGATTTCTAAGAAGGAAGGATCTATATTGAGGAGAAGGAATTATGATATTAAAACATAATTATTGAGAGCGAGGTAGCCGTGAGTGTGCAGTAATCCAGATAATAATTATAGTATTGCAGTTAATAATGATACCGTTTTTATTCGCCTGCGGAGCTCATCGCTAAGCCCGCTAAAGTACTACTGTTTAACAGTAAATATGGTCAAACGGTCAAATGACGGTCAATAAGAATTAAATGTTGTGAAATTTGTTTGCCACACAACCTGACTCTACATTTGTCCCTTTTTTTTTTCTTAAAATAAATACACATTTTTTTTTGGAACTTTTTATTTTTGTAACTTTCAACTTATATTTCATCAAATACGTTGGTTTAGGCGGGAAATCCGATGTTGCGCAAGACAAAGGCGTTAAATCTGTGTTAATGCGTAAATCTGTAACTGCGTTTTGTAAAATGTACCCGCTACTGTCTTTTTACTCATTGCGCGGTTAATCCGCATCCTTTATCTTGTTGCTTTTCAAACACATACGTCTGTGGCTGTTTTTTACGCATTTCGTAGTAGTATAGCCTCGTTTTCATTTTTTTCAGCAGCCATTTTTTTCTCGCTTAGCCGATTTTCGATCTTTGTAACTCGGCTAAATCGATGTAAATTGGAGTTCCAACTCACTTCCAGACGTCCTGCCTGGTTCCCCATGCTGTAAGTGACCTTTTTTTTATTTTTTTAGTGTGTATTTAGTGTTTTTTTTATTGATTTGGTTCCGCTGCTTATCTCGTAATTTTTTTCATCTCGTATTTTTTTTCTAAGTGCTGCGGTTTAACGGCTCGCCTGCAATGAGCGCCTGCGGCGCTCATTGCCAAAGTGCTACAATTTAACGGCTCGCCTCGCTGTGCGAGGCTCGCCGGGGTATGAGCGACTGCGGCGCTCATCGCTAAGTTGTACGCACTACGCAACACAGTGTGACGACGAATAATAGTTAGACAATTATAATATGTGATATTATAAGGTAAGCAAGCGTGTAGGAACTGAAAAAAATCTTGGGGGACAATTGACAAACAATATCTCTAGATGTCATTTACACATTATAATAGTTGTTATTTGAATGAAAATCAAGAACTGCAAAGGTTAACAGAATTATTAATCCCATTGTTTTTAGGCGACCCTTATTAGTGCATGGAGCCGAGGGTGGAGGTGTTCCTCCATATATAACACCTGGACCTCCACCTATACCATCACCGGTTCCTGCACCTCCTCCGAAGAAAAGCAGAATTCCAATTTGGAGGAGGAGAAATATGTGAGTGAGATATAAAATATAAAGGGCCCATTATTTAGTAATAGTGATAATAGTAACATTTATAACCAGTCATGACATATAATTGATAGAGTATTATATATGTGACTAGCGTATTGCCCGTCAATAAATGACGGCAATGAGATGTGTATGTTTTTAAAGTTGTTTAGTTATTAATATACATATGGAATTGTAAGGTAGCTAATGTTGTTTTGTGTGTAGTACTGAAATATAGAATTCAAATTAATAAATGAATATACGTATTTTTATGCATTGTGTTGAAGAGCTGGCAATCTGTGTTGATGTTGCTGCAGCATTAGTGGTGTGGAGGTGCTGTGTAAGCGTGATGAACGTGTGCAGTGTAATAGTGTGCGTGCGCAAGCCGAAACCGTTAACGTAGCTGTGTACTTCCGCATTATCCTAAAATGGCGGATAATGTGTGGTATGCGTCATAGCGGATGATCCGTCCGTCGTTTAATGGTGGGTAATGTGTGGTATGCGTCAGTAGATTATCGGTACGTGTTTTCCGTGGTTGCTTCAGCCTCGTTTTCGTTTTGTTCGGCCGCCATTTTTTCTGCGCCGCTCATTGCCAAAGTACTACGGTTTAACGGCTCGCCTCGCTGCGCGTGGCTCGCCGGGCGATGATCGCCTGCGGTGCTCATCGATAAGCCCGCTAAAGTACTACGGTTTAACAGTAAATATGGTCAAACGGTCAAATGATGGTCAATAAGAATTAAATGTTGTGACATTTGTTTGCCACACAACCTGACTCTACATTTGTCCCTTTTTTTTTTCTTAAAATAAATACACATTTTTTTTGGGAACTTTTTATTTTTGTAACTTTCAACTTATATTTCATCAAATGCGTTGGTTCAGGCGGGAAATCTGATGTTGCGCGAGACAAAGGCGTTAAATCTGTATTAATGCTTAAATCTGTAATTGCGTTTTGTAAAATGTACTCGCTACTGTCTTTTTACTCATTGCGCGGTTAATCCGCATCCTTTATCTCGTTGCTTTTCAAACACATACGTCTGTGGCTGTGTTTTACGCAGTTCGTAGTAGTATAGCCTCGTTTTCATTTTTTTCAGCAGCCATTTTTTTCTCGCTTAGCCGATTTTCGATCTTTGTAATTCGGCTAAATCGATGTAAATTGGAGTTCCAACTCACTTCCAGACGTCCTGCCTGGTTCCCCATGCTGTAAGGGACCTTTTTTTTATTTTTTTAGTGTGTATTTAGTGTTTTTTTTATTGATTTGGTTCCGCCGCTTATCTCGTAATTTTTTTCATCTCGTATTTTTTTTCTAAGTGCTGCGGTTGTGACGCGCTCATTGCCAAAGTGCTACAATTTAACGGCTCGCCTCGCTGTGCGAGGCTCGCCGGGGTATGAGCGACTGCGGCGCTCATCGCTAAGTCGTACGCACTACGCAACACAGTGTGACGACGAATCGTACTTAGACAATTATAATATGTGATATTATAAGGTAAGCAAGCGTGTAGGAACGGAAAAAAATCTCTAGATGTCATTTACACATTATAATAGTTGTTATTTGAATGAAAATCAAGTACTGCAAAGGTTAACAGAATTATTAATCCCATTGTTTTTAGGCGACGCTTATTAGTGGATGGAGCCGAGGGTGGAGGTGTTCCTCCATATATAACACCTGGACCTCCACCTATACCATCGCCGGTTCCTGCACCTCCTCCGAGGAACAGCAGAATACCAATTTGGAGGAGGAGAAATATGTGAGTGAGATATAAAATATAAAGGGCCCATTATTTAGTAATAGTGATAATAGTAACATTTATAACCTGTCATGACATATAATTGATAGAGTATTATAAATGTGATAGGTAAGCAAGCGTGTAGGAACTGAAAAAAATCTTGGGGGACAATTGACAAACAATATCTCTATCTATCTATTTATATATCTATCTATTCTGACATGGATGGCCGTGAATAACTGCGGTATCTTGAAAGAATCAAATGGAACGTATTGTATATTGCAACAAACCAGTTTATTAAAGTGCCAAAATAAAGTGAAGCAGTAACTCTGATAAAAAACTAAAATAACTCTGCAAGTAGTAGTTTTCATGTAATAGCGCCACCTTGTGGCAAGGACACCTGCCCTCCCTGCTCTCCGAGTGTCCTTCCCCCAGGGACCCTTCAAAGAGTACACAGGTACTCAAATGCGAAAAGTTATTCTGTTAAATCACAGTATTTTCCCTGGGGGTAACTTAAAGGTAAGAGTCTTCTGACCTTAAGGTAAACGGAGGGTCCTCTCTGTTGAGCTCATCAGTTTGCATACCCTTGGTGGGATGGTAATATATGTACCATTTTTAAAGAAAACGCGAGTGAGCAGGCAAAACACATTTCTTTTATTTCTTATGGGATTCATATTCAAATGTAGGTTATAACAGAATGGCACAATCATAAAACAAAACATGGCAATGAAGAAAAAAATAAAATTACCCTGTTCAAAAGTTTGCATATCCTTAGTTCTTAATACTGTGTATTGCCCCCTTTAACATCCATGACAGCGTGCAGTCTTTTGAACTAGTTGTCTATGAGGCCCCTAATTGTTGCAGGTGGTATAGCTGCCCATTTGTCTTGGCAAAATGCATCCAGGTAATGCAAAGTCTTTGGTTGTCTTGCATGAACCGCACGGCTGAGATCTCCCCAGAGTGGCTTGATGATATTATGGTCAGGAGAATATGATGGCCACTCCACAACCTTCACCTTTTTCTGCTGTAACCACTGGAGGGTCAACATGGCCTAGTGCTTATTGTCATTGTCATGCTGTAAAGTCCAAGAGCGTCCCATGCACAGCCTTCGTGCAGAAGAATGCAAATTGTTTGCCAGTATTTTCTGATAACATGCTGCATTCATCTTGCCATCAATTTACACAAGATTCCCTGTGACTTTAGAGCTCACACCTACAAAACATCAGTGAGCCACCACCATGATTCACTGTGGGGATGGTATTCTTTTCAGTATAGGCCTGGTTGACCCCTCTCCTAGCATAGTGCTTATGGTTTTGACCATAAAGCTCTATTTTGGTCTCGTCACTCCAAATTACAGTGTACCAAAAGCTGTGAGGCATGTCAAGGTTTTGTTGGACATATTGTAACCAAATTTTTTTGTGGCATTGGCGCAGTAAAGGCTTCTTTCTGGAACCTCAACCATGCAGCTAATTTTTGTTCAAGTATCATATTGTGCGCCTTAAAAAAAAACACTGTCTTTTCCCAGAGCAGCCTGTATTTCTCCTGAGGTTACCTGTGGGGTTTTTCTTTGTATTCTGAACAATTTTTCTGGCATTTGTGGCTGAAATCTTTCTTGGTTTACCTGACCTTGGCTTGTTGTCAGGAGATCCCCTAATTTTCCTCTTCTTAATAAGTGACTGAACAATACTGACATTTGTAAGGCGTTAGGTATCTTTTTATATCCTTTTCCATCTTTATGAGGTTCCATTACCTTGTTAGGCAGGTCCTTTGACAGTTCTTTTCTACTCCCCATGGCTCAGTATGTAGCCTGCTCAGTGCATCCACGTGAGAGCTAACAAACTCATTGACTATTTATATACAGACACTAATTGCAATTTAAAAAGCCACAGGGGTAGGACATTAACCTTTAATTGTCTTTTTAACTTGTGTGTATCTCATTGTGTGTCTGTAACAAGGCCAAACATTCAAGGGTATGTAAACTTTTGATCATGCTAGAGTCTGTTGAACTAAAGTGATAGCTAATTAGTATTTGGGAGTCACTCATTTGCATAAGGATACAGAACACACAATGCTTATTTTCTCACAAATGTTTTACTGTAGAAACATATGGCTTTTAAAATACACAGATTTTTTTAAAATTTTCTTTAAGAATAACTTAAAAAACAGCTTGATTTTGGTGTCCCTATAAGTAGGACAGAGTCCCTATAAGTAGGATTTTTATAAATAATTTCCTATGTAGCCTCAGATGCTTTACGAACACATAGATCACACATTGGAAAGACTTGGTTTATATCACATATTATAATTGTCTAACTATGAGACGTCGTCACGCTTTGCATTGTGTGTACATCTTAGGCGATAGCGAGGCAAACAGTTGCCATTAAAAGTCGCAGCACTTATCTCAGTGGAGGCAATGAAACACGCGGGACTTAGCTAGAAAAGAGCGCCGAAGGCGCTCTTGCGAGCCGTGCGAAGCGAGGCCAGGCAATCAGACATTGAAAAATGCGGGACTTAGCCTCAAAACACTTAGGAAAAAGAAAGTGTAGCAATAGTGATAATATTAATATTTACAACCAGTCATGACAAAAATTTTTTAGAGTATTGTAAGAGGTAGAGTGAGGGTGATGATCTGTGAGGAGGAGGAGGATTGATTGACAATCACACATTTGAAAGACCTTGGCCCCTATTAAATTGCAAGCCTGCAGTTGCCTTCATACCTGCCGCCAGTCTTTCATCGCTTTCACCATCTTTTAAAGGGCAGTATTGACGTTTTATTTGCTTTTACATTGCTACAAACAGGTATTTAACCCACTTGAAAGTCCTCTTGGCTCCATTTACCATTTACGGGTGTGAAAACAACTGCAGATTTGAGGAACTGGGAAAAAATAATAGCAATTTGTGATTTCAGCAATTGCGGGCTTAGCAGATCAAAGATCACCTTCTCTCTCTGACGCCCTCTTTTTCTCTCCCCCTTCCTATTTTTTATCGCTCCCTCTCTTTCCCTCTCAGTCTCCTCCTCTCCTTCCTCTCTCTCCCTCTTTCTCTCTCATTCTCCCCGCTCTCTCTCTCTCCCCTCTTTGTTTCTTTCTCCCTCTGTCTATCTCCCTTCTCTCTCACCCTCCCCTCTCTCCCCCTCTCTCTCCATCTCCCTCTCTCTGTCCCCCAGTCTCCCCCTTTATTTCACTCTCTCCCTCTATTTCTGTCTCACTCTGCCCTTTCTCTCTACTTTCCCCTCCTGCCTCCCTCTTTCTCTCTCTCCTTCCCTCCCTCCCCCTTTCTCCCCTTTTCTCTCTCTCTATATATCTCTCCCTCTTCCTAAAGCTCCCCTCCACCTCTCTCTCCCTCTTTCTCTTGCTCTCTGTCTCTCTCTCCTCCTCTGACTTTCCTTCTCCTCCTCACTCCTCCTCATTTCTCCATCTCTCTCTCTCCTATATTTGTCTCCATCTCCCTCTCTCTCCTTTTCTCTTTATCTCCCCCTCTCTCTCCCCATCTTCCCCCTCTTTCTCTCTCCCTCTCCTTCTTTCAGTCTCTCCCAACTCTATTTCTCTTTCTATCTCTCTCTCCCACTCTTTGTCTTCCTCTCTCTTTCTTTCTCTCCCTATTTCTCCCTGTGTCTCTCTGTCTTACCCACTATCTCTCTCTAAACTTGCTCTCGATCTCTCTACCCCATTTCTTTCTCTCCCCCTTCTCTCTCTTTCTCCCCTACTTCCCCCTCTCTCTCTCCCCTATCTTTTTCTCTCTATTTCTCTCTAAACCTTTTCCATCTCTCTCCTCTTTTCCCCCCACTCACTCTCCCTCTGCACTCTTTCTCCCTATCCCCTTCTTTCTCCTGCTCTCTTTCTCTCTCCCTCACTACCCCTCTTTCTGTCTCTCTCATCTCCCTATTTCTGTCTCTCTTCCCACTCTTTGTCTACCTCTCGCTCTCTCTCCCCTCTTGTTCTCTCTCTCACCCTTTTCTCCCCCTCTCTCTCCCACTCTCCCTCACTCCCCTCTTTGTCTCCGTCTCACCCCCCCCCTTGGTCTCTCTCTCTCACCCTTTTCTCCTCCTCTCTCTCTCCCACTCTCCCTCAATCCCCTCTTTTTCTCCCTCTCCCTTTCTTTCACTCCCTATGTCTTTTCTCTCTCTCCCTTTGCCTCTCTCTCTCCCTTTATCTATAGCTCTCCTTTTCTCTATCTTCCCCTCTCCCTCTTTCTTTTTCGCCTCTTTCTTTCCCTCCCGCTCTCTAGTCCCCTCTTTCTTTCTCTCCCCCTCTTCTTGTATCTCTCTCTTTTCGTCCCCCCCCCCCCACTTCCCTAACCTTTGTGCCCGCTCCGGTTCAGGAGCTCCTCCCACTGGTGACTCCTCCCACTGGCGGCTCCTCCTCTCCTCCACCGGACTGAGAGCAGAGAGCAGGGGCTGTGGAGTAGGGAGCCGGGGGGAGGTGCAGGAGGAGGGAGCCAGTGGAGGGGATGGAGTGATTCTAGGTGGGTGGCAACTGGGGGCTTTTTTGCCGCCACCAAGGAGGTGCCACCCGGGGGAATTCCGACCCTGGTGCCACCCCCTAGCTACGCTACTGGCCATAGTTTATATATTATAATAGTTGTTATTAAAATGAAAAACAAGTGCTGCAAAGGATAACACATTTCTTAATCCCATTGTTTTTAGGCAGCCCATATTAGTACCAAGAGCGGTGGCTGGAGGAGTTCATCAGGATGTCACATCTATGGTTCCTGTACCTCCTCCTGGAAGGAGCCGAATCCCCGATCTAAGGAGGAGGATTATGTGAGTGAGGATCAAAATATAAGTGTAGCAATAGTGATAATATTAATATTTACCACCAGTCATGATACAAAATAGTTTGAGTATTATAAGAGGTAGTGCAGGAGTGATGATCTGTGAGGAGGAGTACTGATCCCAACTAAGGTATGATAGAAGTAACTGTGCTCTGTCATCATATCAGCCTAACCAATCAAAAAGCAGACTATTTTGTTTTTCTTTGTTTTAAGTAAATTATCAAAAATAAGTAGTTTTTCAAATATATTTTTTGAGAAAATAAATCAAGTAAATATGTTATTACAAAATTCGAACTTGTACATAATTGTGTTTTTATAAAAAATGTATGAACTGAAAATAATCACTTTTCACACTTCTGGGATACATTACAATAAGCAAATGGAAAACACTCTAACAAAGAAAATTCCTCTGACTTGATAAAGAGAAGGTAATTCTGGAAAGCTCGTCATTCTTACTAAAGGTTTGTCCAATAAAAAAATGTATTACTATATATAGCAATGTAGATAATGTACAGGATAAAAGGAGAGTTATTCATCACATGATCATGGTTCTCTTATTAAGATGGTATGACAGCAGTAACTCCCCTCTCACATCCTGGACTTCCAACCAATCACAATCCATACTGCAGACGATCCTTTACCTCTTAAATAGATAATTTACTGTTTTCTCCTTTAAGTAGAGTCACTATTAGAAAATATAAGTATCTTTTTACAGATTTAGAGGTGAATAAATCCCAACTTGAAAAAGCTCAATGTGTTCTCAGAAAATCCAAACAGATGTCTATAAATAAAGTCCATGTACTGGAATGGATCTGTGTTCAGGACATTTTGGGTAATGATACATGTCTTTATAAATAATCCCCTAGACTTATTAAGCTTAGCAGGCAAGTGAGGTGCTTTGCTATAATAGTAATTCTCCCTTTAGAACCTGACATTACAACCTTCAGTGATTTGCTTTCCAACAGATGTCATTTACACATTATAATAGTTGTTATTTGAATGAAAATCAAGTACTGCAGAGGTTAACAGAATTATTAATCCCATTGTTTTTAGGCGACCCTTATTAGTGCATGGAGCCGAGGGTGGAGGTGTTCCTCCATATGTAACACCTGGACCTCCACCTATACCATCGCCGGTTCCTGCACCTCCTCCGAAGAACAGCAGAATTCCAATTTGGAGGATGAAAAATATGTGAGTGAGATATAAAATATAAAGGGCCCATTATTTAGTAATAGTGATAATAGTAACATTTATAACCAGTCATGACATATAATTGATAGAGTATTATAAATGTGATAGGTAAGCAAGCGTGTAGGAACTGAAAAAAATCTTGGGGGACAATTGACAAACAATATCTCTATCTATCTATTCTGACATGGATGGCCGTGTATAACTGCGATATCTTGAAAGAATCAAATGGAACGTATTGTATATTGCAACAAACCAGTTTATTAAAGTGCCAAAATAAAGTGAAAAAAAAAAACTAAAATAACTCTGCAAGTAGTAGTTTTCATGTAATAGTGCGAGCTTGTGGCAAGTACACCTGCCCTCCGTTGGCTCTGAGTGTCCTTCCCCCAGGGACCTTTCAAAGAGTACACAGGTACTCAAATGCGAAAAGTTATTCTGTTAAATCACAGACTTTTCCCTGGGGGTAACTTAAAGGTAAGAGTCTTCTGACCTTAAGGTAAATGCAGGGTCCGTCTCTCTGGTACCAGGTACTTGAAACAGAGATTTCCTCTCAGCCCTAGCAGAGCTGGTTTACTTAAACAGCAGTTTTACTGTGGTCCTCTTTAATTATAGCACTTACTGTGTTCAGTCTCTTTCTCTCAGGCTTTCTGGTATCCAGCAGGACTTGTCACTAGCAGCTAAAGGAAACAGCAGTACAGCACTCCAAACACAGCTTCTCCAAAACAGTTCACCTTGGTGTATCTGTGTGAGCAAACTTTAACGCAGTATTCTCTACAGCAGTTCAAGCAGCTGACAGCTCTCTCAGTTTGCTGCAACTTCCAGGCTCCTCACAGCTTGTGTACTTGGCTAGGCCTAAGAGCCTCTGGCCGCAGCTTCCACACTCAGCTCACACAACTTAGGCCCTTATCAGCCTTCCTTTCCTTGTGTGTGTGTTTTAAATGGCTTATCACACCTGCAGCTTCACTTAGCACAGCTCTAGGGAATTAACTCTGAGTTCCCTCGAACAGATTCCTTAATACTGTGTGACTTGCAACATCCCGCAATATACAGTTGAGCTCATCAGTTTGTATACCCTTGGTGGATTGGTAATATATGTACCATTTTTAAAGAAAATGCGAGTGAGCAGGCAAAACACATTTCTTTTATTTCTTATGGGATTCATATTCATATGTAGGTTGTAACAGAATGGCACAATCATAAAACAAAACATGGCAACGAAGAAAAAAATAAAATTACCCTGTTCAAAAGTTTGCATACCCTTAGTTCTTAATACTGTGTATTGTCTCCTTTAACATTGATGACAGTGTGCAGTCTTTTGAACTAGTTGTCTATGAGGCCCCTAATTCTTGCAGGTGGTATAGCTGCCCATTTGTCTTGGCAAAATGCCTCCAGGTAATGCAAAGTCTTTGGTCGTCTTGCATGAACTGCACGGTTGAGATCTCCCCAGAGTGGCTTGATGATATTAAGGTCAGGAGACTATGATGGCCACTCCACAACCTTCACCTTTTTCTGCTGTAACCACTGGAGGGTCAACATGGCCTAGTGCTTATTGTCATTGTCATGCTGTAAAGTCCAAGAGCGTCCCATGCGCAGTCTTCGTGCAGAAGAATGCAAATTGTCTGCCAGTATTTTCTGATAACGTGCTGCATTCATCTTGCCATAAATTTAAACAAGATTCCCTTATTCTTTTCAGTATAGGTCTGGTTGACCCCTCTCCAAACATAGTGCTTATGGTTTTGACCATAAAGATCTATTTTGGTCTCGTCACTCCAAACTACAGTGTTCCAGAAGCTGTGAGACATGTCAAGGTGTTCTTGGACATATTGTAACCACATTTTTTGTGGCATTGGCACAGTAAAGGCTTCTTTCTGAAACCTCAACCATGCAGCTCATTTTTGTTCAAGTATCGTTGTATTGTGCACCTTGAAAAAACCACACCATCTTTTCTCAGAGCAGCCTGAGGTTACCTGTGGGTTTTTTCTTTGTATTCTGAACAATGTTTCTGGCATTTGTGGCTGAAATCTTTCTTGGTTTACTTGACCTTGGCTTGGTGTCAGAAGATCCCCTAATTTTCCACTTCTTAATAAGTGATTGAACAATACTGACATTTTTAAGGCTTTAGTTATCTTTTTATATCCTTAATATATGTTTATGAGGTTCCATTACCTTGTTAGGCAGGTACTTTGACAGTTCTTTTCTGCTCCCCATGGCTCAGTATCTAGCCTGCTCAGTGCATCCATGTGAGAGCTAACAAACTCATTGACTATTTATACACAGACACTAATTGCAATTTAAAAAGTCACAGGTGTAGGACATTAACCTTTAATTGTCTTTTTAACTTGTGTGTATCACATTGTGTGTTAGTAACAAGGCCAAACATTCAAGAGTATGTACACTTTTTATCATGCTGGAGTCTGTTGAACTAAAGTTATAGCTAATTAGTATTTGGAAGTCACTCATTTGCATAAGGATACAGAACACACAATGCTTATTTTCTCACAAATGTTTTACTGTAGAAACATATGGCTTATAAAATATATAGATTTTTTTTTCATTTTCTTTAAGAATAACTTAAAAAACAGCTTGATATTGGTGTGACAGAGTCCCTATAAGTAGGATTTTTATAAATAATTTCCTTTGTAGCCTCAGATGCTAGAGGAACCCATTTTATCTTTAGATGACTGTATTACAAGTACCTGGAGCTCTGAACTCCTAAATCGGTAATCACACATTGGAAAGACTTGGTTTATCACATATTATAGTTGTCTAACTTCGAGACGTCGTCACGCTTTGCATTGTGTGTACGACTTAGGCGATGAGCGCCGAAGCTGTAAACTCGCAGCACTTAGGCAATGAGTGAGGCGAGCCGTTGAGGCACTAAAACTCGCAGCACTTAGGCAATGAGCACTAAAGGTGCTCATTGTCTCCGAGCCTCGCATAGTGGGCTGAGCAGTTGCCATTAAAAGTCGCAGCACTTATCTCAGTGGAGGCAATGAAACATGCGGGACTTAGCCAGAATGGAGCGCCAAAGGCGCTCCTGCGAGCCTTGTGAAGCGAGGCCAGGCAATCAGACATTGAAAAATGCTTGACTTAGCCTCAAAACACTTAGGAAACGCGGAATTGCCTTAGGCAGCAAGTACTGCACAAACGCAGGACTTGGAGAAAAAATTACGAGACGCAAAGTTAACGACCAAACTGCTCAAATGGTCAAACATGAAAAACACAAAAAATACCAAAAAAATAAAAAGCCAGGACAACCGCTAGACTAATCTACCAAAATCAACGCACAGTGTTTGCAGCACCACTCTGCTAGGCATGCCACTGGCTTCCCATAGCCTCCAGAATAAAATACAAAATCATCATCTTTAGCCTTTACATGCTCTATTAATCTATCCCTCTCCTGTACACCACCCACACCCTTAGAATGTAAATTGTGAGATTTCAATCTCGCTAGGTGCTTCAGGGAAAGCACTGGGTACGTCTGATTGAAAGTCCACTAACAGGGCCCTCCATCCTTTGAAATTGTTCTTGACTTTTCCTTAACCCCTGTATAGCGCTACAGAATATGTTGGCAAGTTATAAATAAAGGATAATAAAAATAATAATAATAATTTCTTAATCCCATTGTTTTTAGGCGGCCCATATTAGTACCCAGAGCTGAGGCTGGAGGAGTTCATCAGGGTGGGACATCGATGGTCCCTGTACCTCCTCCTAGAAGGATTTATAAGAGCCAAATCCCGGTTCTAAGGAGGAGGATTATGTGAGTGAGCATCAAAATATAAGTGTAGCAATAGTGATAATATTAATATTTACAACCAGTCATGACAAAAAATTGTTAGATTATTATAAGTGGTAGAGTGACGGTGATGATCGGTGAGGAGGAGGATTGATTGACAATCACACATTTGAAAGACCTTGGCCCCTATTAAATTGCAAGCCTGCAGTTGCCTTCATACCGGCCACAAGTCTTTCATCGCTTTCACCATCTTTTAAAGTGCAGTATTGACGTTTTATTTGCTTTTACATTGCTACAAACAGGTATTTAACCCACTTGCAATTCCTCTTGGCTCCCTTTACCATTTACGGGTGTGAAAACAACTGCAGGTTTGAGGAACTGGGAAAAAATAATAGCAATTTGTGATTTCAGCGATTGCGGGCTTGACAGATCAAAGATCACCTTCTCTCTCTCACGCCCTCTTTTTCTCTCCCCCTTCCTATTTTTTGTCCCTTCCTGTTCTCTCTCCTTTTGTTTCTCGCTCCCTCTCTTTCCGTCTCAGTCTCCCCCTCTCTCTCCTCTCTCTCCCTCTTTCTCTCACCTTCTCCACGCTCTCTCTCTCCCCTCTTTGTTTCCTTCTCCCTCTGACTATCTCCCTTCTCTCTCCCCCTCTCTCTCCATCTCCCTCTCTCTGTCCCCCAGTCTCCCCCTTTCTTTCACTCTCTCCCTCTCCCCCTCTATTTCTGTCTCACTCTGCCCTCTCTCCTTTCCCCTCCTTGCCTTCCTCTTTCTCTCTCTCTCCTTCCCTCCCTCCCTCTTTCTCCCCTTTTCTCTCTCTCTCTATAACTCTCCCTCTTCCTAAAGCTCCCCTCCACCTCTGTCTCTCCCTCTAA